>VKOC01008465.1:0-10948 GCA_009364415.1 Spea multiplicata | reverse complement strand
GGGGTTATATTACTGTATACAGCACTGGGGGGGGTTATATTACTGTAATGGAATTAAGGCTAATCCAGTGGGATAGACAGACGGCTCCTGAATCTAAGATGAGACCAGTCAAGACAACTGATTAAGGTTTGAGTCTTTACAGGAGGAGAAACGGGCGACTAGACGGGGGCCGGAGGGGGGCCGATCTGCCGGCAGGTTCTGAGATTCTATCTGCGTTTTCTGCTTCTAGGTGAAAGTATCCTTGTCTGTAAAAACTCTGAGAGGTCCAAAGGCGTCAGTTTGCTGCAGGGGTCTCTGAAGCCGGTGCAGAGCTGTCTAATGAGACAGGGGGGCATCGGCGTCACCGGCAGCATGATCCGCGCTATACTGGAGGTGAGCGGCTCCATGGAGGGGTCTCGTTTTAACCCTTTAAACTGGCGTGGTGCCGGAAAGGCACAGGTCACTCGGTAACACAAGTTAAGAGGAGAGGCGTAAATATTGGGGCTATTTCATGGGTTTTATCCACAAGAACACAATGGGGCAGAAATAGTTAATTTGCCTTTTTAGGGAATTCTCTGTTAAAACAGAATTTAAAAACAGTTCTTATCCCGTATCCAATGAATAAGGCCATTCACGTCAGCTGCTAAGGTGATAAGACCCCATTTCTAATTTTACACCAGAATCACCTTTTATGCAAAACCCCTGAAGACCGATAAGAGCCGCCGGTCCGCCATTTTGCTGCGGTTTTATATGGGGGGGTGTTTTGATGGGGTTTTCCTGCATCGAGGTTTATTTGCCCCCTCGCTTCCCCAGATAATTGTTGGCGGAGTGGCAGATACCCCAGACGACGTCCGGATGTATGCCTCTTGCACCTTGCTGGCCGCCAGCCTCCAGGAGAGCGAGGAGCGCCGGGAGGAGAGCGAGGAGCGGCGGGAGGAAGGAGGAGCGATCGAGGCTTGCGTGGAGTGGCTGCTGAGGAACGAGTTCGTACAGATCCTGGAGGAAGACAGAGATGGCGGTAAAGGTGAGTGCTGGCGAGGAGCCCCCGGCAGCCGCCCGTTTTACCCGTCCGGTGTCCGTCTCGTTAAATGTCATCCAAACAGCCAGACCGCTTTACCCGCTAATACCGGGGATTATTTCTCGAGCTCATCCAGTTAGAGAGAAGAAACCAGATTAGTTTTCTGTCCCTGACGTATCGTACGGTGATAGTCGCGGCTGGATTATAGATGTCTGAAAACACTTGCTCTATCTTTTTATAGTGGAACCGCCTCCCAGCAGAGGTGGTAGAGGGTAATACAGTGAGGGTATTAAACATGCATGGGATAGACATACGGCTCCTAAGACGAGACCGATGACTGATTAAGGATTGAGTCTTTACAGCTTTATTTTCTCGTTGTAGTTGAAGTTTATCGGCCCACGAAGCTTGGCTCGGCGACTCTCTCCTCGTCTCTCTCCCCGTCGGAGGCGCTGGGAATATTCGCCGATCTCCAGAGGGCGATGAAAGGCTTTGTTCTGGAGAACGACCTGCACATTCTTTATTTGGTAAGACACCAGTCGGCAAACACCACCGGGTTCCACTCCAGAAGCCCAGAACCCGACGGCAGATCGGCCCCATTCGGCCCCCGCCTAGTCTCCCCGTTTCTCCTGCTATAAAGACTCAAACCTTAATCAGTCGTTGGTCTCCTCTTAGATTCAGGAGCTGTATGTCGATCCCATGCATGTTTAATACCCTCTACCACCTCTGCTGGTAGGCCGTTCTACGTATCTTTCTCAGTAAAGTAATACTGGTCTTTTGTAGTCATATTCCTAATCTGGTTAATGCGTTATATTTTTCCGAAGAATGTTCTTGCTGCTGAAGGATGTTTGTCTTCTCTGCAGGTCACCCCTGTGTACGAGGAATGGACCACTATCGACTGGTACCAGTTCTTCTGCCTCTGGGAGAAGCTGCCCGTCTCCATGAAGCGCGTGGCAGAACTCGTGGGAATCGAGGAAGGTTTTCTGGCGCGTTCCGTAAACGGCAAAATAACTGCCAAAAATGACCGTCAGCACCGGCAGATCGCCATCCACAAGAGGTAGCGGCACCCGATCATAACTCAGTGATTGTAGTGCATGCGCAGGAAGGTGTATAGGGCAGTACCAGGTGGATATTTGGTAAAGAAACCACCATTCAAAAGTTTGGGGTGACTTAAAGTTCCATGTTTTTGAAGGAAAAGCTGATTTTTTCCATTAAAATAACATGAAATCCAGCGCAGACGGGGTTAATTCTGTAAATGACTATTGTAGCTGTAAACGGCTGATTTTGTAATGGAATCTCTTCATAGGCGCATAGAGACCTTTATCACTCCCATCACTCCTGTGCTCCAATGGCCCTTTATCACTCCCATCACTCCTGTGTTCCTATCCTATCGTTAAAGTATTTTAAGTTTCTGTAAACCAGCCGCTGTCCCTTTATATCTGCCCGTTTATTACTCCCCAGTAATCCCAGCCAGGGGCTAATGTATATTCACTGTATAGCATAAACAAGTCAGGAGGTCACATATAAGACCCTCTAACCCGGACCTGGGATCGCGGGGGGCTTCTTCCTCAGCCTGCATGCTCCGGATGATTGGAAATTATGTGTTTGCACGTTTTTTTGTTGAGTGCTGATTTTTTTGTCAGGTTTTACACCAGCCTCGTGCTCCTGGATTTAATCAGCGAGGTTCCTTTAAAAGACCTGACGAAGAAATACGGCTGTAGCCGGGGGCAGCTTCAGTCCCTGCAGCAGTCGGCTGCCACCTATGCAGGTGGGTTTCCTGGTCACGTGATCGGCCCGACGGAGGTACAGGAGCTGGGGTCCTGCCAGGATACTCAATGCGGCCCTGCGTGGCAATGAAAAATTGAAGAATTTCTAGGCAAAATAATTTTCATTGATTTTTTTTTTCTATATCTGCAAGTTTTGCTCTTGAATTGCTTGAGGAACTTAATTTAATATATTTTTTTAGGCCGCTGCATATCAGCCGTTTGTATGATTCTCGCTCTGTTATCTGATCCCCGATCTACTAAACACCCCGACTCCTTATCATACTGCCTGTGGGAAACGATAGAAAGACTCAGTCTTAATCACGCAGCTGGACACTCATGACTCATGAAAGTCTATGGAGGAATTGACTTCATTAGCATTGCTATAAAGCGTCAGCTCAGTGCGGTGTTTGAGCCGGGAAAGTCACGCCTGATTCTTCAAGATATTGAAAGCCGTGTTATCCCGTGTTTTTGCTCAGTTCTGTATTTAGTGTTTTTTGGAGGATGTGGACGCGCGGCGGGTATCTCCATTAATCTGCGGTGATCTCTGTGGCTTGCAGGCATGGTGACCGTGTTCAGTAATCGCCTGGGCTGGCACAACATGGAGCTTCTCCTGTCGCAGTTTCAGAACCGTCTCACCTTCGGTGTTCAGAGAGAGCTCTGTGACTTGGTCCGCGTGGACCTGCTGAACGCACAGAGGGCCCGAGCGCTTTATAACGCGGGCTTCATCAACGTCTCTGAGCTGGCGAGAGGGAACATCACCGACGTGGAGACTGCCTTAAAGAACGCCGTGCCCTTCAAGAGGTGAGCGACCTCAGAACCGGCCGTTGCTCTGATATTCCCCGCGTGATTATATAATATAGCGCGTAATAAAATATTCTGAGCAGCATTTATCTAAACTTGTGCTCAGTTCTCTTTCCTTTGTTTATCCTCTTTGCTTTCTTTCTTTTCCTTTTCTTTGCTTTCCTCTTCTTTCTTTGCTTTCCTCTTTCCTCCTCTCCTTTATTCTCCTTGCTTTTTGTTCTTTCTTTCTTTGCTTTCCTTCTTTTCTTTGCTTTCCTTCTCTTTATTTGCTTTCATATTCTTTCCTCCTCTCTTTCTGTGCTTTCCTCTTCTTTCCTCTGTCTTTATTTACTTTCATATTCTTTCCTCCTCTCATTTGTTTATCCTCTTTGCTTTTTGTTTTCTTTCTTTGTTTCCACTTCTTTCTTTCTTTCCACTTCTTTCTTTCTTTCTTTCCACTTTCCTTTTTCCTTTCCTTTCCCTTCTTTGCTTTCCTTTCTTTCTTTGCTTTCATATTCTTTCTTTATTTGCTTTCCTCTTCTTTCCTCCTCTCTTTCCTTCTAGTTCCTTCTGTGCGTTCCTTTCTTTGTACGATGCTTTTAGACTGATTAAGTGATAAAATTGCTTTTAAATAAATTAAAAGGTGCTTTGTTTCTCAGATACACGGACCCTCCTGCCCTGTCCCCCTCCTGCCGGTTCACCGGCCTGGCACTTAGCACCGTCACTTCAACCACTGATTACTAATTAGCGAGCCGGCCGACACCGCGGCACAGACACCGCGGCAAAGACACCGCAACGTACTCATCATGTATAATTCAGATAAATCATGAAAGAAGTGATTAAAGTTTCACGACCTCCTGTTAGCGGGAGTTGGAACGAATGAGTTTGTGTTAAAAGACGACCATCTTTAATATATTTATATCCATTCTGTCTCTCCAGCCAAACGCTTCCTATATCATTAATCGAGACTCGCACGTTAAAACGCAGAAAAACCTGAAATTAACGTTAAAAACGGATTCAAATCCTGAAAAACATTATTTTTTATTAAAAGCGGCAGAACTGCTAACCTAACGCACGGAGCAGATTCACCACCCACCTGCCCCTGCGTGGGGTGAAGTCATTAAGATGGTTTTAAAAACACTTTGTAGTTGGTGACGAGTTCCCTTCAGTGAATTTGGCCCCTCGGCCGGCCCCCCTCAACAGCTGGGACCCCGGAGAGAGCTTGAATGGTTAAGCCGGGCTTTGTAGGATCTTGTAGGCTCGGATCTGGATCTCGGATCTTCGATGTTGTCCAGAAAGTCTTAAGTTAATTAATAAGCCCTAAAACCAGAGGGATTTAACCAAATCTCCTCCACTTAACCCCGGATTGTAGTCCTCTGGATACATTTTGTTTGATTTGATTTAAATAACGTTTTTTCAGTTTAATTATTCCGCAGAAATTCTCAATCCGTCTTCCCATTTTTATTTACTTATTTTTTTTTTTTAACTCTTTCAGCGTGAGGAGGGCGGTCGACGAAGACGAGGAGGCAGCTCAAGAGAGGCGAGCGGCTCGGTGCATTTGGATCTCGGGTAAGAAGGGGCTGACGGAGCGCGAGGCGGCTGAGCTTATCGTGGTGGAAGCCAGAAGGCTCCTGAAGGAAGATCTGGCCGTGATGGGAATCCATTGGAATCCAGATCTAGACTCTTCTTTCAGCACAAGCCACGAACCTGACCCCGTTCACGAGGATCGAGAGGGATCTAGAAAGGACCCCAAAAGCACCACAAACCCTGAACGCGTGCAGAATCCAGTCAAATGTGAAGGACCGCCTGGTGATGAAGACCCGAGGGGGGATTCCAGGAATAAAACGAGCAGCGGACAGGGGGAGATGGCCAGTGGTTCGTGTCCAGAAGGCCAGGAGAAACCCCTAGAACATATGAAGATGCGGGGTAATACCGCGCACGATGCACACGCGTCGCAAACCGTATTTAACGACAACCGGGAAAAAAGTGAAGGCGTCGTAGGTTTGGGAGCTCCGGGCAAGACGCCTGCCGGTCCCCAGGAGGACTTCCCTGAATCCAGGCCGTTTATTACGGCGTCCGCCGCTAACCCGATAAATCCAGAGACTTCGCACGCCGCGAGAACGAGAACCGATGTCCATGAACAGCCAATAATTCCAGAAGCCGCTCATTTCACAGAGCAAAAAACTCTCCTCGCTACAAAAGAGACAGACGGAGGAACAGCAGAGAGCGCGCATGCTTCAGTGGGCAGCGATCGGAACGCTTCCCAAATCACCGAGACGCCTGGCGCTTCCAGGTATCCCGACACTCTGACGACGTCTCGTCCCCATTCAACAACTGACCTTATTTCCGGAAATCTCCGGACGGCGCGGGGCGAGGGGGACGCGTTGGGGGTGAAATCTGAACGCTTGTCCGAGACCCCGATAGTCGAAGGAGAACCTGATGTTTCGGTTCCCGCTGCTCCGGAGATCCGCTCGTCTCCGGATCGGCACGCGGCGTCGCGGGTGTTTGAGGACAGTTTCCAGCTGGATACCCAGACCGAGAAGCTGATGGAGCAGCAGGTGGCCCCTGAATGGTTCAGACAGCCGGGAGTAGGAGATACAGGGCTGCAGGCCAAGTCAGAGCTGAACATCTCCCCGAGGCCAAGCTTTCCTGCTGCTTGGCAGACGGAGGTTGATGTAGAAATTCATGCCGAGCAAAGCCCGGCGCGGAGGGAGGGGAGCCTTTTAAAACCTCGCGACCGAGGCGAGAGATTCCCGGGCGTGGAGAGCGCGGCGGAGGGTAGTCCAGAAACGCCTCTCCGCTTACAAAGGGCAGGAAACGTCTCCTTTCTCGAGGGGAATGAGATTTCTCTGACCGATACCCAACTCCAAAGCTTTTTCCAAGCCTACCCGTCGCAGACCTGCAAAGAAGAGACCGCGTCACCCCTTCGTTTAATGGGGGCTGGGGGGCCGCTCTCCACGGCAGGCAAACCAGGCTGCAATCAGGTGACCGAATCCACGTCTCTCCAAGGAGAACAGGATTGCAATCAGGTGGCTGAAACCAGCCTGAATATGAGCGATAGTTTTCTGTTTGACAGCTTTAATGAGGATATACTTGTTGATCCCAAGCCGCAGTCACCCGATCCCCCTGCGCAAGCCGCCACGCACCAGGTTAACGCCAACGGCGGGTCACGTGATCAATCCAACCGCTCCGATATCCAAAACGAAGGGCAAAATCGGTCAGCACGTTCCGGGGACGGATCGCTGACTTTTTCTCAGCTCGATTCCTTCCAGATAATGGAAGTTCTAGATGATGCGGAGAATCCTCCAGTGCTGTACAGCAGAACCGCTCCGAGGAGTCCAGGGGCGTCAGAAGCCTTCACGGACGCCCCTAAAAATCCAAAATCAAAGACCCCCCAAACGGAGGAAATCCTGAAAGGTCGGACGTTGTGGTCCGACGCGTCGTTTGGTTTGAGTCCAGGGATGCAGGATGCTTTGGACCAGTGGCCCAGTCTCACGGGGCATCTCGATTCTAACGGCAGCCCCAAAGAACCTTTACTTGTTGCCAACGATGGAAGCCAAGATGGCTCCTCCGGGGCGATTTGTCACCGATTACGAGCTTATCCTTCTGAGCTTGAGCCTGAAACCGTCCCGCCTGCTCCAAACGGCAGCCGCCATTATAACATAATATCCGCCGCTCGCAATTCAACCCCAGTCGCTTCAGCAGAAACCAAAAGGTGGTCCGACTCCCGCCCCGGCAGCAGGAACGAGCTCGTCCCCCCGACGCCGCCTGATTATGCCACCGGAAGAACGGGTGGGATGTCGTGCGTGAAGTCTGGTACCAGGACCCCGCTGAATGGAGTTCTGGAAAGACCACCAATTCTCTCGCTGGATGAGGAGGAAGACGATGAAGTCCCCGGGACGCCCCACGAAGGCTTTGACCCCAGGACAGAGAACCAGGAGTCCAACCAGGAAAGCTACGTCATCGACGAGGGCTTCTCCTTGCAGTTGTCCCAGGAGACCTCTCCTTTCGCCGGCCCCTGTGCCAGCTCCGAGGGGTTCAGCATCATCGACGTGGCCAGCGACCAGGCGCTCTTCCAGACCTTTCTAAAGGAATGGAAAACCAAGTCGAGGTTCTCTGTAGCCGTGGCCTGTGAGCGGAGGACCAGAGTCTTACCCCCCGGCGCTTGTATCGGAGGAAGGTTCCAGCAAGGTGAGTCCGTCTGGAGCCTCGACGGGGTGTCCTTCAACATACGTGTTGCGTGTCACAAATGGACAGGAACGCGGGTAACCGCACCTCGGGGTTCTCATAGAAATAAAAAGTATGTTCCTGGCCAGTCCTTTTTGGGACATTTCATCCCAAATTGAGGCCGGCGGCCATTTTACTTTGTTGGTTTTTTTGGGAGGTTTAGTGTTCTTTGGCCCGGTCTCCTTGTTTGGACTTTTTATGTTATGAGTAATTGGTACCGGTCTTGGTCTCTCCCTGTCTCTCTCCTCACCTCCGGTACACGGTGACTAATGGTTCCCATCTTCCATGTGGTTTTCACACGTTAAATCCTTTCTCTATGAAGTCTCGGGAGAGATGGCAGCTATTGGCGTCCCTTGTATCCAGATGCCTCCTGTCACAAATGCTGGTGTATAAAACGGAAGAGTAATAATAATAATAATAATAATAATGATAATAAGAGTAATAATTAAATCCATGTTGGGCCGGCACACGCAGATAATGCATGCTGGGCTGGCAGGCTAGCGTGTTGTATGTCCGTGTGATGGCAGAAAGGACGGACCATTTATCGGGGGGGCAATGCCATTCCCATGTCTCCTAAATTGTTCCTCTCTCTTTATAGTGAGAACGCCGTCCCGGGTCCCCGCTAAAGAAGATGGACTCGTGGTCGCGGGCCGCGAGGACCTCCTGCTGGTCGGGCTGGCGGTATGCTGGGGCGGGAAGGACGCCTATTACCTCTCCCTGCAGAAAGAACAGGACGGGGCAGGTGAGTGGACGCGGGGGCCGGGGTAAAACCCACGGCCGACCCATACTCTAAGCACCCCCATCACACCCAGCCAGCCTCTGGCCATAAACTTTACACTAAATGGGGGTTATAGTCTGCAGCGGCCACGTCAGGTTCACCTGTGTGCAGGCAGGAATATCATGAACACCCGTCTGCAGTAAATGAGGGCTCAGAGGGCTCCTCCTGATCTGCATGCACCCTGCTTCACCCCAACGCGTCTCCCTACCGTGATCTACCGGATCTAAGTATCTGTGTTCCCTTTCCAGATGTCAGCTCCAGCTTGGCCCCCCCTCCGCTGGACCAGAACCTCTCGGTGGCCGACCGTCTGTGGCACCTCGGGGCCGCCGTCCAGCGCAGCCGCGAGAGCCCGGGCTCCATCGTCGCGTACAACTTCATCGAGCAGTTCAAAGCCCTGGTCCTGGCGTGCGGCGTCTCCCTGGCAGGCCGCTTCGAGGACCCAAAGGTTCCGTAACCCGTTTAAAGATTAAGTGTCTAAATGTGGCGGCATCCATTATTAATGCGGGAACGTCTTAATAGCTTTCAGCAGGCAGCCTCGCTCGTCACCCCGTTTATGATTTATTCACGTTTTAGAGACGTTTTGTTTGCTGGTTAATGGCAGACGATGGAGTTCTTTGACTCTTGTGGGACTTATTTGTTGGGGTAAATGCGCTGTTTAAATTTGCCCCTTTCTGTTTAACCCCTTAACATAGAAGCATAGAGTCTGCCTGCAGATCGGCCCCGACCGGCCCCCGCTCTCCTATATGAACAACCCCTGAGATCATGTATTTCCTTGCAGGTGGCCTGCTGGTTGTTGGACCCCGGGTCAAAGGAGCGAACGCTTCACAACATGGTGACAAACTTCATGCCCCATGAGCTGCCCCTGCTGGACGGGGTGGGCACCGGGCAGGGAGTGCAGAGCCTGGGGCTCAGTACCGGCTGTGACCAGTCGGGGCGCCTCCGAGCCGCCATTGAGTCCGTCCTCACGCTCAGCGCCATGGACAAGCTCAGCCGCTTACTGGAGAAGGAGAAGCTGAAAGGTGAGAGCGGGGAGCGGAGCGGCCATCCCCGGTGTGGAGGGGAGGGAGGGAGAGAAGAAAGAAAGTGGGAAGAGAGGATGAGCTTTTTAATGATACATACATTGTGCGCGAGTGCGTGTGTGCATGCGCGTGTGTGTGTTGTGCGCGATTGCGTGTGTATGTCTGTACGCAGGTGTGTGTGTGTGAGTGTTGTGTGTGAGTGCGTGTATAACACTTTGTATGGGGGTTAACCCCGTGGGTCTCGCTCTTGCCCCCAGATGTGTTCCACGCCGTGGAGATGCCCACCCAGTACTGTCTGGCGCTGCTGGAGCTGAATGGCATCGGGTTCAGCGCCGAGGAGTGCGAGACGCAGAAACACATCATGGAGGCCAAGCTCAGCGAGATAGAAGCCCAGGTTTACCAGCTGGCCGGCCACAGCTTCTCCCTCACCAGCCCCGATGACATCGCGCAGGTGCGGAGCTCAATGAGCTGCGGCCGGGGCAGTAATTATTTGCCCCCGAGGACCCCCGGCCTGCGGACGGTCGCCGGCGGCTGTAACTTTACCGTAACTTTGTTTCTTTCTCAGGTTCTCTTTCTTGAACTTAAACTCCCCCCCAACGGAGACGTAAAAGGACCGGGGGGCAAAAGGACTCTGGGTTACACCAGACGGCCGGCGGTCAGCGGGGGCCGGGTCAGGCTGGGCAGGCAGTTCAGTACCACCAAGGTAGGGGGTCAAAAGCCAGAACACCGGGGGAGGGGGGTATTTACTAAGAACAACTCTGGGGCAAAATGTAAACCGTGGTCTCATCACCATAACAACCATTACGATATTTTAACCCGCAGAGAAGATTCTGTTGGTTGCCATGGTGATAAGTCTGCTTTTCAGGTATTTACCCCGGAATCGCTTTCTATTCTATTTTTTGTCGTTTTTCGGGGTTTTTTTTATACAATGTTTGTTTTTTACACCAAACTAACTTTTCTTAACTTTTTTCTACGTTTCCGTTCCTCTCTGGTTGGTCTCCGCCGGCAGGACGCGTTGGAGAAGTTAAAGCCGCTCCATCCGCTCCCCGGCCTCATCCTGGAGTGGAAGCGAATCACGAACGCCATGACCAAGGTGGTCTTCCCGCTGCAGAGGGAGAAGCGTCCGAGCGCCTGTCTGCGCATGGAGCGGATCTACCCCGTGTCTCAGACGCACACGGCTACCGGTGAGCCGAAAAAACACCCCCTCCCCCGCACCGAAGCAAAATATACATATAAATATATATACTGTATACAGCGCTGGGGGTTATATTACTGTATACAGTGCTGGGGGTTTATATTACTGTATACAGCGCTGGGGGTTATATTACTGTATACAGCGCTGGGGGTTATATTACTGTATACAGCGCTGGGGGTTATATTACTA
>VKOC01008464.1:0-17933 GCA_009364415.1 Spea multiplicata | reverse complement strand
AAACAAAAGTTTAAAAACGTTGTAAAATTTCAATAGTATTTTTTTAAAAGTTCATATTAAACCTGTATGCGTGTTCTTGGATATGTTATCATACTGCCTTGTGATAAAGAATAGAATGTCTGTGTCTTAATGATCCAGGAGGACTGCTTGACTAATAAAAGGCTGCAGTTGAATGGACTTCATTAGCCTTTTTATAAGTAATCGGCCCGGTGCGGCGTTTGGGGAAGATAAGGCTACTTTTGATGAATACTACACTCCGTTAATGCTCAACGTAACATATTTCACTTCCTATTAGACTTCTTTTGAGAGAGGAGCCGTCACCTTTACAGCTTTTCAAACAATGAAAGTAATTAAAATTACCCGTAACTTGTGCTGTTTGTGTAATTATTTTCAAGATATTTAGCGTCCAACGCGGGAAGCTGGAGCGTGGTGGACTGCAAACTATCAGGGGAGAGAGAACTTAAAGAAGATGAATCATAAAGCCGCTTCTGAAAGAGTTAATATCACTGCTTCCAGGATACTTCATATGGGTTTTATACATGTATATTGTTAGTTTTAGTCTTTACACTGCTGCGAAGGTTGGCCCTCAAGGACCATATGGGTGGCAAACACTAGACATCTTGGAGCGCGGCCATCATGGTGTTGAGGTCTACCTTATGATCAGGTGATGGTGAAACCCGATGTTCGCTCGCTTCGGCCGAGGACTCTCACGTGGTAGAGCCGATGCTTTCGCCCCTAAAGCTGCGAGCCATTTAGCAGCCGCCGGTCTTAAAGGGCCAGCGCTGACTTTAGTTCCCGCAGGAGAGTAGGTGTGTGAGAGCTCAGCTCCATTTCCATGTCAGGGGCCGGGGATCCCCCCCGGTGATATTACAAGTAGAAGACAGGAAAGAAAATAGCATCCAAAATTTATTTTTTTTTTAAAGGAATGTTACTTAAAAAGATCCCTTATAAAGCACCATTTTAGTATTCGGGTGATACGTTGTATACAAAGTCTGGTTAAACCTGGTTAGTAAACGTTCATCCCACATCCCCTCCATTCAAATTAAATACAACGTGGCCAAAGTGAAGTTTCTATCGTCCATGTCCAGCTTTTCTCCATATCTTATGTTCCTTTAGATTGTAAGCCTGCGAGCCGAGCCCCTTTTTCCTAACGTATCAGCCCGCTTCAATCCGTCGGCTCCAGCGACGTATATATACACCCGGGAAGCGGACGGGATAAAGGCACACCTGTTGCCTGTTGGTCTGAACCTCCGTGACGCATGGTGCGTGATCGCGGCTTTTTGTCCGTGTTTATCGTTTGGTCGGTTATTGCCGCTGACCTACTTTACGGATGTACAGCTGGAGTGCGGCCAGTCGGACGTTTATTGACGTGTTTGGCGGGGAGATGAGGTTGGCGTCCGGTAAATAGCAGGACGCCGCCGTGAAAGTTATTTATTATTTAATAAAGCAACGCCTGTGAATTATTAATACCGAGGCTCCTAAAACGCTGCGGCCGTTCGTTTAATGTGCTTTACCCGGCCTTTAGGACTCATCGGGGGCTAAATACAGGATAAAAGGGAGTTACTAATGCACCCTTTCAGTGCTGGACGACGGCTATGACCAGTGCCGTATTATTAAGTCACCAGCCGCTGCCCCGGGGGTGCCATCTTTCCTATGAGAACCGAGATATGACCCGTACATGAGCCAATTTAATTATCTTTAGAATGATGATGTCACTCCATCTTAATAATGCACCAACTGTGTCTGCTATAGCAACGGTATATACTTTTACATTCAGGCCACTCAATTGGAAAGATCCTGTGCCGTGGGTTGAAAGACACGATATCTGAAAAATAGATGTGAAATGGGGAAGAAAACCCACCTAAAAAATTAGGAGAAGGCGTAGCAGATACCCGGAACCGCCTTCCAGTGGTATTTGGAATTTGCATAAGTCCATTGTAAAAGGGGCCTGTTCTTTGCAGTTCTCGGTGATATTTTCTGCGTGCGCTCCTTTTTCCCCATCATGTTTTCTTAATTATTAATCAACTCTAAATCTAAAGATGGACCAAGAAAAAACTATTTACGATACAAATTGCATTATATCAACACCTCAATGTAAGCATTATTTGTGTGCATATAGAGTTATCTTTCATTTTAATGCACAGTAACCTTCAAAAGTTTGGGGTGACAGCATTTTCCTTGTTTTTGAAATGTACATTTTTGTTCATTAAAATAACATGAAATGGATCAGAAATCCAGCGCAGACGGGGTTAATGCTGTAAATGAGCTGGAAACGGAATGGAATTGTTCATAGACGTACAGAGGCCCTTTATCACTCCCATCACTCCCTGTGTTCCAATGGCCCTTTATCACTCCCACTCCTGGGTCCATGGCCCTTTATACACTCCCATCACTCCTGGGGCCCTTTATTCCTCCATCACTCCTGGGTTCCAATGGCCTTTATACTCCCATCTCCTGGGTTCCAAATGGCCCTTTATCACTCCCATCAAACCTGGTTCCAACGCCCTTTATCACTCCCATCACTCCTGGGTTCCAATGGCACGTTGTGTTCGCTGATCCAAGTTTAAGGTTAAAAGGATAATTGATTGTTAGAAACCCTTTTGTAATTACGTTACAGCCAGAAATATCCTTCTTTTCCATTAAAACAGCTGAGTGACCCCGGCATTTTGAAAAGTAGCAATATATATATATTTATGTACAGTATATGAATATATATATCCCGGTATAAGGATGGTGAGCTGCAGTATATCTGCTGTTTTCTAAGATACGTTAATGGGATTTGGTTATGACAGCGGTGCCAGGCGCTGGGCCAAGTAGGTAACGGGTCAGACAGGAGGCGTTTGACCTTTAACTGACAGAGGGAGAGAGAGAAGAGCGAGAGAGAGCGAGAGAGAGCGAGAGAGAGAGGTCGCACGCTTCATTCTGTGTCCAGAAGAGTAACTACACAGCAATGGATCTATACCCTAAAATAGGGCGTACGCCCTAACAGTATGGGGGTGCTCAAGGCTCAGTTCTTATCCATGCGCGACAAGGTTGGATACACCCTGAAGAGCATGCGGTCATCTCTACAGGGAACGGCATGTCCTTCAGAAGAAACCCTTGCCAGGGTAAGAAAAACTGCCGTGTCAATTTACTGCGGCTACTATGGAGGGGGTGAGAGGGGCAGCAGCCAGGGGGCAGCACTGAGCCCCGCGTGTGTTTAGAATGGCCTGTGTGCATTTGGGACTCTTTGGCAACCTTGACCTGGAAAAAAGCAGATTTATTGTGTTACTACGGGCTACGGTTAGATTGCAAAACTATGATGTCATTAGCATTGCATTCACAAATCAGAGTTACCTGCACCGAGACTCAAAGAGTTAAGGGTTAAGTTCCCACGCCGGGCGCTACTAAAACCGAGTTATTGGTAAAGGGCGGCTGCAGGGGCAGCAATGTTGTCAGTCCCGCTGACGTTAATTGGAGTTCCTGCTGACGTCGGTTGGCGGTCCCGCTGACGGCAGCGGGAAACACCCCTATTTAAAGAGACGCACGCGGGAAGCGGAGCGTGTCAAGACCTCGCTCTCGCAACCCGGAGGATTCGGGCCTTGACCCAGACAACCGGAGCACCGGTGCTTCACCCGGCAATCTCTGGGTCAAACCCCGGAGAGTTCCCAGGAACGCTCAGTGATCAATAAACAAACAGACTCAGTCGCGTTACTCTTTCCCGTGAAAGTTTCATCGCACTAGCCCAGGGCCAGGCGGCTCCTTTGTTGCCCCAATAACACCCTCTTCCCCGAATCTAACCAGCATAGCTTTCAACAGTCCCAGGACAATAGGGCTCGCCGAGGACTCAACCTTTTCCCAGGACACCCAAGTGTTCATGATAGCATGTGTGGGTCCACCAAAAATACTCCTGCCGGTACTCTTTATAATGAAGTCATAAGTGGTCAGGACAGCCCAGAGCCATAACACGGGGCCTGTTGCTTGGACTGGCTTTGAGAACTCAGAACTGTTGGCAGCTATGACCAAGTGTCCTAAGGAGGCATCTCATAACTTTTATACCCCGTCCCTCGCAGCGCATTCGCACCCGGTGAGAGTGCACCAGGGCAAGACACCTCCACCCATGAGCCAAGTCTCTTTATGCGCCCCTTGCTTCCTGTATGAAAGGAACAGCGAGACAGTCGGTATGTATGATTTATCTGGTGGTGGTGAGACCCCCGGCAGCACTGAATGGAGTCTGGTGAATTCTGGCCATCACTAATACAACAATGCCGCTGACTCAAAGCCTTCTTCTGCCCAGATGTAAGCGAGCGGAGGAGACGTCGGATCCGACCAGCCTGCAATAAGACCGCGGCGTTTCCAGCTTTAGCGCGCATGCATGTTCTCAGAGAAAATTACCTTTGAAAATAATTCCCGCCAAAATTTTCCGTAAAAAAATTGAGGAGCAATGAGAGCGTTTTGTTAAGCGGGTTAATTTGCATAAAGGTGAACATTAAGAAAGATCTTTTTGTCTCTCCGGAGCGTGTAACACGCATGAACAAGCAGCAGGTAATCGCTCTTTGTAATATAACGTTCCACGGCCGTGGGATTGCAGATTTCAGATTTTCAGCACAATTATGCGTGTTTGGAGGTGGGGAGAAATTAATTTAGCTGCTATAAATTGCCAGTCTTACTTATCCGGAGAACCGTGATTAGATTTCAGTTTCTGTTCTTTATGAGGTCGGATTCCCGGCATTAATTACTTCCTCGCATAGAATAATACCGCGGCACCAAATGAGATGGAACTTTATTGCTTGTTCCTGAATGACAAAAATCCTGCTCTAGCGCAACAGTTATATGGGTTATCCTAGGAGGCCTTTCACTCTCTCTCACACTCTCATTCACTCACTCACACTCTCATTCACTCACACACTCATTCACTCTCCCACACTTTCTCAATGTCTCCCTACCTTTTCTGCCTACCATTTCCCCTGTGCCTGCCTCCTTTCCCACAGCTCCGCTTCTTCTCTTTCCTCTTCTTGTTCTTATATCATCTTTCTGCTCGCTTCTCCCTGTGTCAACTTTCCGTGTCCACTTCCCTGTGAACTCGCCCCCCCCCGAGCACTTCTGCAGAAGGGCGGAGCCTCCGGTCACACCCTCTCCCCCAATTGGAGAAAGGGTGGAGAGACTTTCCCCGTGGCTCCGCCCTTTTGTAGAAGTACTCAGAGAGGCCAGGATAACGAAGACAGATTGGCAAAGAAAGAGAGGTGCAGAAACGTCTGCAATATTTTGGCCTCTTGGAGTACTTTCACAAAGGGCGGGGCCACGGCACGCACCATGGGGACAGCCGCTCCCTCTTTCCTCCAATCCGGGGGAAGGGTGTGTCTGGAGCCTCCACTCTTTTGCAGAAGTACCTGGATAACAGGGCTGATAGCGGAGAGATGCGGACCAAGAAAGAAGACAGAAGAACATGGAAAGAAGACAGAAGAACATGGAAAGAAGAGGAACTGTGGAAAAGGAGACGTGGACACGAAAGCAGTCCGCAGAAAAGGTAGGGAGACATTGACAGAGAGCGTGACAGAGTGTGTTAGAAAGAGTGAGTGTTAGCGAGAGTGAGAATGTGACAGAGAGAGGGTTTAAGAGCAATGACTGCAAAAACTGTGGTTTCGTTTTTTCCAATAGGGTCGTCTTATATTCAGGCCTTTTTCTTTTTTTTTTTTCATTAAGAGCCTAGGTTTGGGGAGGTGGACTTATAATCAGGGTTGGTAATTGGTTTAGAAATGATTTCATGAACATTTCATCTCGTAGAAGCTGATATTAGTCTCATTAGCGGTAATTCTTGTCCTGAGGGTCTCTTCCTTCGCCTCCCCGACTCTTACAAAGGCTCCCTGAACCAATCAACAACAATCAGCAACTTAATAGGGGAGAGATAACTTACTGGGGGGGGGGTAATCACACAGATTCGGGGAGCAGGATTTAAGACCGCTGCTCCCATCGGATACAAACGTAAGGTGGGATTCCGACACTCATATACACACACACTCGTCCTTTGAGTTCTGAATGTTATTCTCAGGGCCGGCCGAAGACGTAACGCCGCCTGGGGTGAAGTTTAAAATGCCGCCCCCCACCCCGGTACTTACCTTTAAGAGTCCTGCGGCGAGTCTCCCTCTTCGGTCTTGGTGCCGGCTTGCTAATTTCTGAGCGCCGGAAATTGACGCCACTTCCGGCGCTCAGCATTACAAGCGGAAGCCGGCACCAAGACCGAACAGGGAGACTCGCCGCAGAGGAGAGAGAGAGGGGGCGCCGAGCGGGTAAGCGAAAACCACTCGGCGCCCCTCTCTCTCTCTTCCGTTTCAAAAAGAAAAAACGCTCGGGGCGGCAAAGTGCCGCCCCTTCTAAAGTGCCGCCTGGGGCAATTGCCCCAGTCTGCCCTATTGTAGGGCCGGCCCTGGTTATTCTGAAAGGGTGTATAAAATGTAATTGTGTTCTCTGACTCATACAATATATACGGGCGAATTTAATTTCATTATTTTCCATTGTTCTCAAATTCTCATTGTTCTATTGGGCAAAACTCCGGGGGGTGACCGAGTGACCCTTCCTGCTCCTGAAATCTCGCCCTTTGTCGTTAATTATCTGCCTATCATTCCTCGCTGATCTCCCGGATACATTAACCTGCCCCTTCAAGCCTAAGGAACTCATTATGTTACTTAGATAAAAGTAAATTACTAAAAATAAATAGGTAGAATTTAAAATTGTATGCATTTTTACTTTAGTTCTGATGTAATTGATGGCGTTCGTGTCACTGCGGGGGTTATACCGGTAATTACGGTGGTTTTTGTGCCGAGGTTGGTTTGTCACAAATCATTCCCGTATGATGGAAGAAGAGATGCGGAGAGACGGTCGTCTCCCTCGTGCCTGGAAGGAGTAATCGACCTCAACCGACAGCAACAAGCAGATAGAATCTCCTTTATAAATGAAACGCAGAAAACTCTTTGATTAAACAGAATGTTCTCTGGCGAGGCGGGAATCAAACGATTTGTACTTTTAGAGCAGATCTGTCACTTTTCCCAAATTCTGCATTGTTTTGGGTAATATTAGTGGTTTACAGATCAAAAAACAATTAGAAAACCATCCTTAGCGTACGCGATGGGAGCCGATTCTCAGGATCTGCACGATTCTTCAGACAGGAATCAATGGAGGAACGGACTTCATTAGCATTGCCACAAAGCATAAAATATTACTGTATACAGCGCTGGGGGGGTTATATCTCTACAGCCACTGGGGGGCGTGCCTATTACTGGATACAGCGCTTGGGGGGTTATATACTGCATATACATTTCTGGGCGGTATATTACTGTATTAACAGCTGCTGGGCTGTGTATATACTTGCTATACAGCCTGGGGTTAATACTTGTATACAGCACTGGGGGGCTTATATTACTGCTATTTCAGCGAATGGGGGTTATATACGTTATACAGCGTTGGGTGGCTGTATATTACATTATTACAGTGCCTGGGGCGGCTTATAGTTACTGTATCAGCGGCTGGCGGAGTTATATTACTGCTATACAGCCGCATCTGGGTTTTATATGTTATCTTTTTTTTTTTCGTATACAGCGCTGCGGGGCTTTATATACTGTATACAGCCTGGGACGGTTATATTACTGGTATCACAGGCGCGGGGGTATATACTGCTATACAGTGATTTGCGGCGGCGGTTAATATTACTTGTAGTACATTCGCTGGAGGGTATATTACTGTCATACAGTGGCTGGGGGTTGATATTACTGCTATACAGCGGCTGGCGGGGTTATTTTGACTGTATAGGTACAGCACTGGGGGATTATAAGGTTACTGTATACAGCAAATGGCGGGCGTCTATATACTGCTATAAGGGCTGGGGTTATATTACTGTAATACAGTTCGCTGGGGGGCATTATATTCCTTTTATCAGCACTGGCGGGGGGGCCCCTATTACTGTATACAGCGCTGGGGGTTATATTACTTATACAGTGCTGGGGGTTATTTTTTTTTTTTTTTTTTTTTTTTTATTACTGTATCATTACAGCGCTGGCGGTTATGGATTTACTGTATACAGCCACTGGGGTTTATATTACTGGTATACAGCACTGGAGGCGGTTATATTACTGCGGTATACAGGCAATGGGGGGTTATATTACTGTAGTACAGCGTGGGGGTTATATTTACTGTATACAGTGCACCTGGGGGGCTTATATTACTGTATAACAGCGCTGGGCGGGTTGATATTACTGCTATACAGCACTGGCGTGGGTATTATTACTGTCTATACAGCGCTGGAGTCGGTGGTATATTACTGTATACACCGCTGGGGCGTTATATACTGTATACAGCGCTGCGGTGGTTATATTAACTGTAATATACAGTTGCTGGGGGTTTATATACTGTTATTAACAGCCGCTGGGTGGGGTTGATATTACTGTATACAGTGCCTGGGGTGTAATAATATTACGCGGTATACAGCGCTGGCGAAGCGGTATTTGACTGATACAGCACTGGCCGCGGGATTTATATTACTGCTTATACACGCAATATGCGGGGGGTTATATTACTGTATACAGCGCTGGGGGTTAATATTACTGTATACAACAGCCGCAATGGGGGTATATTATGTACTTGATACAGACGCTGGGGGTTATGGATTACTGTATTACAGCCACTGGGTGAGGGTTATTATTACTTTATACAGAGCTGGCGGCTGATATACTGCTATAACAACGCTGCGGCGGTCTTCATTATTACTGGTATACAGCTGCTGGAGGTTATATTAACTCGCTAGTACAGCGCTGTCGGGGTTATAATTACTGTATACAGCGCTGGGGGGTTATATTACTGTATACAGCGCCTGGCGGGTTATATTACTGTATACAGCGCTGGGGTTATTTTACTGTATACAGCACTGGGGGTTATATTACGGCCAATACAAAGAAAAAGAAAAAAAGCACCGTATTTTTTTAAACCTAGTTTTAATGTGATAATAGTAATAAAAGTGCCCCTTTACCAGAGACAATACGGTAACGCAGAGCATGTCTTCTCTTTAGTTTCTTTAGGTAACAAACTTCGTTGATCGGGATGACAAATTCATTAGTGAAATAATAATTCTCGCTTTAACGCGATATTTATTGTTCAATGGCTTTAAATTCATTCTCTTGAATCAAGATTTGACTTAAAATCATTTCATAACCCCCGGCAACCAATGAATTGTTCACTAATCCCTCAAAGTCTAAAATACGTCAATAATCAAGTTTCAAAAGCTTACATAAAACGGCATCATCAGCCAGGAGCCTCTGAAGTATACTCAGTGCTCTTACTTTACTGAAAGGGCGGTAGATAAGCGGAACAGCCTCCCGGCAGAAGTGGTAAGGGTTTATAAAGTGAGGGAATTTAAACATGCATGGGATAGGCATACGGCTCATGAAGACGAGACCAACAACTGAGAAACTTCTATAGAGTCTATAGCAGGAAAAACTGGCTGACTAGATGGGGCCTTACAAAGTGTAACATTCCTTTAGTTCTTCTATAAAATGTGAATGATGGGAGTTATAGTCCTGAGACGGAGCTCTTTGCAGGCCGGTACCTACCCCCGGATCGACCTTTGGCTTTAACGTTACTGGACGACAGCAAAGCTAATGCGTGTTTTATGCGGCCAATGAAATACTAAATCCACTCGGCAGCTGCTGTTCTCGACCCGGATTGGCTGCTTGAATCAGCGGCAGGAATTCGCTCCCGTCCCCAGCAACGTGTAATCCATACCTGGCTGCGGCGTTTGAAGGGGCCGCGCTGCTTTACAGCATACAATGGCTGGAGGGTCCCTTTAACTAACAGACAAAAAAATATAAAGTATTTCACGAAATATATTTCACGAAATGATGTAATAGTCGGACTGATTTTTATATCTATCATTCTTTGCAAAATTCTATGAAAATGTTACTATCCCTCCGACGCCGTTCCAAAAGTATAACATTCCTTTAGTTCTGCAAACATGTGAATCGCGGGGGGGGGGCTGTCTGCAATCTGATGCTTACTTGGAGGCAGGCAGGCAGGCAGGCAACCTTCGTTACGGCAGAGCCAATGCTAAACTACGTTACATTCCATTTATGTATATAGCGCCAGCAGATTCCGTAGCGCTGTTACAATAGAGTCAGCAAAATCATTTAAAATCACACACAATACCTAAAACTACCTTTAACGACCCATATCTTACAGCATGAGCTTTACGCTTCTCAAAAAGCGTCATTATCTGTGGCAAAAGACAAGAATATCAGCTTCGTGCCCTACAGGTATAGCGCTTCTCCTCCCGCCACCTTTGTAAAGGCTTGAAGCAATCATTTTCTACCGAAAGGGAGCAGTAACTTTACAAAAACGAAGAAAATAGCTTAATAATGGAGGAGCTCAGACTGTTTGTGCCTGAACATGACAAGCATACAGATCACATTCTACAGAACAATATTACATATACAATATCAAGCGCTGAGAGCGCCACCTAGTGGACATTCCGGAAAGCACAGCTCAGAACCTGGTGTAGATTTACTGCATTCAAGAAATTTTGATTTTATTATTATTTTTATTATTTCATTTATACGGCACCGACGATGTACGCAGAGCTTCATAAAATAGTTGTATGGAAAGGGTTTGACAAAGCTAGACCTGGCAGACCAAGACAAACTGATTCATTAGGCAGAAGTAAAGGACAGAAAAAGAGGCAGAGAATAGTTCAATTGAATTTAGTAGACCAATTGAGCATAACATTGCCCAGATTTAAAGACTCATCTAATTTCTGGACTTTTGCAGGGGAAAAAAAGTGCTAAATTCTTACAATGTATCCAGCATCTCAACTCCCAGGGCAGAACCAAATGACGTGTTACTCATTCAGCTGCGCATACACATGTTAATCATTCAGCCGCGCATACACATGTTAATCATTCAGCCGCGCATACATATGTAGCAGCACAAAGCATGCAATTTCCAGCATTCCTGTTTGGAACATACAGCAATCCTCAACTCCTGGTTTTGGCTCAAGTTTCGATTAAGTGTGTGAACGTATGATCATTAAACATACCTACCAAGCACACCCAGCTTTAAACTTGACTTTACATTTTAATTTTCACCCACCTGGGGATTATTCACTTAATTGTGAGTTTAGGCATTTAGGCTTAACCTAAATGTGCCTGTAAACTCACCATTAAGTGAATAATCCCCAGGTGGGTGAAAATTAAAATGTAAAGTTATGAAGGGGCTGGTTTCTCCTTCACAAAAGGTCTAGACGGTCACATTTAAGAAATAACTTGAATGGTTGGCATCTCGGGTACAATAAAAGGCAACGCTTGTCTCTAAGGAAAGGACTGCCAGGAGCGCGCAACATCTTTTAACAGCCTATAGAGGCTGTGCTGAGCCGGCAGAGCCTCCGCAGCATAAAAGGCCTGTTGGGTAGGTTAAAGATCCCTTGTAACAGGAGGACACTGGGTGGGGGCTTGATCACCCAGAGGGTTTTGTATCAGGGACTACTGCCACCTCGAAGTTGCCCCCTTAGCCCAGGGTACATCAAGGATCATGTGCATTAAAGCGCATATATGCTGGCTGGAGTGTCTCTAACTATAAGTCATCTCGGACCAACTCAGTCGGTCTAAAGAAAACAAACTGTGATCTTCTTATTTTTGTCTCCAAATAATCCAGGATTGCGACGGCATTCAGCAAAACCAAAATCTGCATCCGGGGCCCCGTCTGATCGCTTTCCAGAGAGCGTCGTCGCATATTATACATGGCGCCGGCCGGCTGCTTAAAAACGGTATTCAGCGACACCAAAAACCCATCCCAGGACCCGCTGCGACCGCTCCACAGATTTGTTTCATTAGCTTTTGTACATTTGCTGCTTTTTTTTTTTTTTTAAATAAGTAAAAATGTTTCATCTTATTAAAAAAAAACTCTTTATAGTAAATTACATACAATTGAAATAATGGTATCTAAAGAAAGCCCTTCTTATCCTGAAAAAAAGATATATATATATATATATACCGGTATATAAATCGTGTGGGTTCAGTAAAGGAGGAAATGACAGCTTAACACAAGCGCCGCCGAAGTGTTAAAACAGCCATCGTCACAAAGGGTACAAATAATAAAAACAGCTCCGTCCTGAAAGGGTTAAACGACGTGCCACCGATGCCAAGAAGCCACTTCCAAAGCTTATAGACGCAGATTCACGCGTGGAAATCTAATGTCCGAGGGCTTGTAAAGTTCAGGCCACTGATGGGAACAAGAAGCGAGTTCTCGGTAATAAACAAAGGGCTGTTTATTGAGAATGAGTAATTTGTTAGAACACAAGTCACTTTCTACTGTACAGGTCAACAAAGACGCTACCACGGCGGTATAGAAAAGGAACAGAGCGCCGCGCCAACGGCTACGACTCTCTCTTCCGGATATTAAAGCTTCTAACATCTAGATACAAAGCGTACATGATCCTTTTATCATCGCGACTACTGTCTATGCAAGGCCATTCCCGAATGATACGACCATCGGCGGCATGATCTAAGTAATATTACACACGTGTGAGCCGAGGACACGTGAAAAAGGGGTTTGGCTTTCTCCGTCAGAGCGGTTAAGACAAATTGGCAACTTAAAAACCATTTGCTATATACATTGTCACAAAAAAAACCAAAAACGTAAATTGCGAATGAATGAGACAGGAGCGGCGTTTGGAGGATTTACAATTTACAAGGTTTAGGTTGGTAAACCAAAAGAAAAAGGTGCATAAAATCTTCCAAGGAGGAAAAAAAAAAAAAGTAAGCTGACGAGCGTCCATTCTTCTAAAAAGGAAGGTCGGCAACTAAACGGCATTTTGATCTTGGCACAAAACACACAGCGAGGCTTTGACCTTAATAAAGGGCTGCAAGAATGATCAAACTTTGGCTATACCAAAAACACAGATTTTTAAGTGTTTCGTGTATATGCCGATGGGAAGAGGATGTCTTAAAGGAACCGCGCTTTCTAATTAAGCCAGTCCGGGTTTCCGCTTGCTCTCCACCGCTTTCAGGCTCATGGCACGTTAGTCCGGTTACGAGGCTACCTTGCGATTGATGCCTTATCTTTTATTCCTTCGCACAGCTACATTTATGTTGCTCTCACACTAATTGCCTAAATTACACTTTACCCGCTAATCGTTGCATCAAAGGCCAGCGTTCTGATGAATTTATTGTCTCTATACCATTATCTGACCTTCCGGCTACACACATTATGAATGAGTTATTCCTCCGAAGATTAATCATGCTGACCTAGCTCTACCCCCCAACCCGCTTTTTAGATCAGTAAACTTTATACATATAACGCAGAATTGGCTTCTTTGTTCTATACATCCCATGCTCTATTGGCTTTAATTGAGAGGACATTACTTCTGTAGATCTATTTCCAAAAATTACCTTTTTTTTTACCCCATTCAGAACAAAAAGATGTTTTAACCCAAACAGCCTGTAAAGAAATAAAAGCCATTAAAATCCTTTGTTGCCCGACGGCCATTAATTCCTTGTCAAGTGTCACAGTCCAGGTTTGGAGACAGTAGCCATCGGTCTCCGCGGACCCTCCTGATGCGCAGACCCCTCTTATACTTTAGGGGTGGTTTCCTTTCCTCCATCGCATGGTTTGATGCACACGGCAGGGTTTGCTAAAGTAACGTCGTATCCCGTTTTGGCGCGAGGAGCGTAAATGCTGGGAAAAACACCAAAAATCTCCAATTTAAGAGCTCTTCGCTTATTCCAAGGTTTCTGCCTATTTGGCTAAACTCCATTTAAAGCAAGCGTCTGCCAACGAAAAGAGGCGGAAAGAGACAGAAAAAAAAAAGTAACGGGTACTTTATTACAACTAAACAAGGACTGCCTCAAGCCGATGCGTGTATTGTCGTGAGAAACATGATTGCAATCTTCAGCCTTCGATCGTGGAAATGTAATATATACATTAGTGACGGGGTCCTGATTGAGAGAGGGGAGGGCGTTAGTCCAGAGGTTGGGGGTCTGCGATGGGCATGGTGTGAAGCACTTCGTCCAGCAGCTGGAGAGCCCGGTGAAGATGGATCTCGATCCAGCAGGGGGTCTCCTTGATGCTCTGCCTCGGGTAGTCAGGACCCCAGCCTTTAACGAAACTCATGCGCAGGATGCAGAGCCTGCGGAGGTCGTCGACGCCGATGCCGGCCGCTGCCGAGAGACCTGCGGAGACAGAGAATGATTGTTCACGGCGCTTCTGCCCGTCTTGTTTAGCCCACTGGCAGGTATGCGCTATACGGTCTACTAGGAGAGGAAAAAGATGGAGGAAAGTCGCACAAGTGCCAATAAAGACCGTAGCCGCCAGGCAGACATCGGGGCAGTCAGACGTTTATATGGATCTCTCCTAATAACCCCAGAGACTCCCTCCTTTGAGATCTTGTAGATGAAACACACACATTAAAATATATATATATATATATATATATATATATAAAGAAAGAGGACCCTATAAGACCCCATAACAGCGTCGTCAATAACTGTGCCCCCTGTGTGCAAACCTGTTGTTATTTCTTAGTTACACTAACAAGCTTGTCGCATCCAAGTCACTCCAACCAAGGATTAAATAAAGAGAACGACCGTTTAGAATCTGCTCATTTCATCCGTCATACATGATACACGCGAGGTAGCTACTTACTGATGGCCGGAGCTATGCCGCCCACTGACCCAGGCCCCGGGATGTTACCGGCCACGGCTGCAGCTTGTGCTGCAGCTGCCGCCTGCGCTGTGGCTGCCTGCTGCTGCATCTGTCGGTGGCACTGACGCAAATCGAACACCTGGAGCAAGACAGAGAGGGAAGAAAGTCAGACCATACATTGTTAACAGTCAGTTTAGCAGATTGAGAATTATTTTCACAAAAGAAAGTAAATGTTTTTAAAAATATGATACCCCTCAACCACATAAAATTTTATATACAATCAATGATAAGTCTAATCTATATGAAATATATACAATTTAACTTTTTTTACTTTACAAAAAAGTGGAAGAGCCTCCCAGCAGAAGTGGTAGAGGGTAATACAGTGAGGGGATTTTAACATGCATGGGATCAGCGTACGGCTCCTGAATCTAAGACGAGACCAACGACTGATTAAGGTCAGAGTCTTTATGCCGAAACTTTTGTTGTTTCTGACATAGACGATGCGTACAATGGCTAATAACGACAGAATCAGGACTACCTTGATATAAGCGCTGGGATAGATCTTGTGCACGGCGTCCCCGGGAGCGCGGCCGGCTTCCCTGTCCAGGTAGTAACTCTGAACGAATACGGCGTGGTCACTGAGGCAGCGGACCCAGACGTCGCCTTCTCCCTTACACTCCAGCTGAACGCCTTTCCCGATGTGTAACCTGCGCAGAAAGACAAAGACACTAAAATACAACGAATAGACACAAAAACACACAAAACTATAGCTGATCTTTATTTATAGATCTATCCATACTGGGACTGCGCTTTAAAGCCCCATACACAATGTCTGAGCGCTCTGTACAGCGCTATTTACATCTAACTGATAAATAAACGCTGCTGGAGGCGCCCATTGTTGACGGTCACGTGACACGTTGGGTGGCGATCCCTGATCAGACGCCGCACTGAGCTGCTGCTCTATGGAAACGCCAATGAAGCGCAGTCCTTCGCAGACTTTTAGTAGTCAGAGTTACCCTTTGGGTTATTAAGACCGAGACACACTATTGTTTAGCAACAAACATTCTGTCAGCAGGATGATACAGATTAGGCCACTTCAAAATTCTGCCTAGATTATATATAGCCATCGGTAATATTTCAGTATTAAGTTGATTGCAATTAAACGTTGAATATTCCTTAATATTAGAAAATAAGATTAAAAGCAATAAATGGGATAAACGAGAACGCTGGGAGTTACGCATCGACTGCAAAGCGGTAAAGAGAAGCAGTCCCCATGGTAGCCAATGAAACGCTCCAAATGACTGCTCCACAACCAAGTTTTACTAATTAACCACTAAAGTCTCCTTGATGGACAATGGAGATCACATGATGTGCTTCAGACCCAAGGCCTGGATGAATATGAACTTAAAGGGTTAAACTGTCGTTGACCTCAGAGCTTACACTCTAATAAAGAGAATGGAACGCGGTATATACCTTGCCCGCTCAATGGCTTCAGTTCGATGCACGTTGGAAAGCTGGCCTAAGCAAAAACGATCGCCGCCAGACGGGTCGACGTAGCCGTCGACGGTGACGATGGGGCAGCTCGACGGGACTTTGAACGTCTCCCCCACCTGAACGTCCATTTCAAAGTAGGCGATAGAGCACCAATACTCGGGAGCTGCGGAGACAAAAACACATTCTATACCAATGAAGACGCGCCCTGCGGCGTAAGGGAAGCAGATGGCGGAGCTACAAAGATGGCGGAGCTACAAAGATGGCGGAGCTACAAAGATGGCGATGCTGGACCTATTAACGTGCAGCAACGGCAAAAGCCCGGGTCAGATCTACTATCCTTACGCAGCATTGACGTGACCAAGAAGCCTGGCCACCAATTTACCCCTCGCCCCCCGTAACTTTCCAAAGGCTGACGGTCCTTAACACACGGTCCACGGCTTGAAGCCAACGTGCCGTCATTTGCCGTCCTGCGTATTTAAAGAAGACCACCGATCAGATAACAAATAAGATGCTCACCGGGGTGATTTGAGATGGGGGGCTGGAACGCCAGCTCGTTATGCACAGGCCCTGCAACAACAAAAAAAACTAATTATAGTAACTTCAAAAGAAAACATAACTGGTTATTTTGACACGGCTGCATTATTTATTAGTTTTAGATATTTTTCTATGACCGATGTCTTCGGGAGGGGGCCGGGAAGGCGGTAACGTACATGGCCACAGTGCTCTCTGCTCTTTATGAATGCCCCGCGGGTAAGGACTGCGGCGCATGCAGACTATTCCCAACAGCTTCCAATCTCTATACCATTAAGAGGAAACGGTTGAGGGAGCGAGATTGAAGACTACTTTTCCCCAATGCAATGTAGGAGAAAAATATATAATAAAGAAAAAAAAACACTGTTGGAAACTAAGTGGATGATTCTGGTAAATGTGTAAAAATAAATAAATAAAATAAAACCATTTTGGAAAAGAAACTTACAGTAATGTCCGGGATGGGGCATGGGTGGATGATGCTGAAGGTGTCCGTTCTGGTGGTGAGACATATTAGGTGTGTAAGTTGCTGTCCTACTTCCACTCCAGGTTGTGGTACTGTCTATAATATCATAGATAACACGGTTACTAACGCCGGGCCGCCTGTCTCGCTAATCTGCGGTGTAAGCAATATGTCTCAACGATGGAGGGCTCTACAGACAAATGTTATGGCAGACCGGGGGTCTCTCAGGACCCTGAGCTGGATCCAAAGCCGGAGTAATGGAAGCGCAATCAACAGGGAAGATGAAAAAGCAGCACATTGGGGCTTATTCACTAAAGGAAGAGTTGGCTTGAGAGTCGTGCTTTAAATGCCATGACTTTACATCCTCCCAATCAGTTTCTACTATAGGAACGGCTTAGCCGGCCCTGTATAATGTATAGTTTAATCAGGGAGATCCTTTTCAGTCTCCACACCTGCCAGTGTGGGCTCTTCATAATGATTCTCCTGCAAACTCTTCATTTAGTCAACAGACCCCCACCGTATCTCTTAATGAATTGGGAATAAAACATTAATTGTATCTTATTTTTTTTCCCCACGACTGCTATTCACTTAAATTGTTATCTCTGACCCTAAATCCAGCTCGGTATCGCTTTGGAATAAGAAGATTCCAACATGACGGTGGGATGGAAATTCATGCAAAAAAATAAATAAAATAAGGCGAAATGATTGAAATGGAGTATCGTGCGATATGGGCAAAGCGCTGAGATTCACACTCTATGGGGGGGGGGTGAGAAAGCCCCCTATTAAAAATCAC
>VKOC01008463.1:0-12849 GCA_009364415.1 Spea multiplicata | reverse complement strand
GGCAGATGTGCGTAACTGGGGGACAGGTTGGAAAATACAAGGAAATAAAAACAAAAAATATTTTTCTCAATCATAGCTTTTATTAAAAAAAAATAGTTTACATGAATTAACATTTACTGGTAAAACTTTTTTCCTTTAGGGTCGTCTTATATTCAGACTTTTTCTTTTTTTTCCTAAATTAATATTCAGATTTTGGGGGGTCGTCTTATAATCGAGCAAATATGGCATACCGTGTGCACGTGTAACAGTAATTTCCAAACACACACCTAATATTTGAGCAATTTCCTTTTGTTCTCACTAAACGGTGAAATGGGGAGGCTTTAAAAATAAATTCTACAATATAGGTTGCAGAGGCATGAAGTGCTGTGAAAATGTGTTTGCGCTTTTGTCACACCTAAATATTTTTCCTGACATATAGTGGCAGTACAGATGGGGTGGTGTTCTTCCTTAGGGACAAGGATCTGAAATACAAAGTTAAAACCCTCCCCCTTCCCTAACTCCGCCTCCTCCTTACCCGTAAGAGCACATCAGAACAAACACAGCCAGTTCTTCCTTGTCCCTTGCCCGGGACGGACGTGTAGTTTGGTGGGGGCACACGGTTGTGTCCAGGGGGATCCCTCCTCCGATTGCTCCCCGGGTGGTGAGCAGAGTGAGGTAGGAACATCTGCATCGGCGCATGTTACGGAACAGAATGAGAGTTCTCTCTCTTCAAGCCAGCAAGGGAAGGAGCATATAAGCACAGCGGAGGAACGCACACGCGGGAGGCGTTTCATTCCACCGAAGATCTGATCGTGTTACAGAACATGCGCGGATCCGATCTTCAGGGCACAAAATTTAAATGTTATTTCAGCTGTGCAGTCCAGTCCTGTGATAGCAGTGGGGCTTGTCAGTACTGGATATCCGTGGCACCAACCCCCCACGCGGATTGTATGCCCCTGATCTTGTCTGATCTCAGTAGCCAAGCAGGGTTGGGCTTGGTTAGCACTTGGATGGGAGGCCTTCCTGTCGGGAGGACCGGATACAGAAGTATCTAGTCAATTTAGGAAATTGAGCCTTTCTAATTGCTTTTTGTTGTATCTGCTAAATCTCTCATCCCAAAATATGGGTCTGTCATCAGTGGCCAGGAGAGCTTTTTGGCTGCGATCGTGTACAGCAAACTCAGCATCTAAGTCGGCCTTGTTTGATTTCAGTGCTTGGGGCTGATGGTGGACTCAAACTCCTTACCACTCTTTATTCCATGATCAAGATCAGAAAAGTAAGAAGGGTTGTGTCAGCTTTGCAACGAAATCCTATCTGGTCCTTCAGAAAAGCTATGAGCATCTTTGGGCATTCTGACGACTTGTATCCCTGCAGTGAGCTGCTCCAAGGCACATATAGGCCACTTCAATGGGACATCCTTAGGTATTTGTCCCAGAAAGAAGAAGATCCGGACATCACCTTCAGTGTCCGAGCCCAATTGAACTGGTGGAAGAGGACAGATCTGTTATGCCTGGAATGTAGGATACTGCATCTCACTGTCCCTTTCACTTTAACTAGTGGCTCTGCCTCTGTAATGCCTCACAGGTCAGAGAGCACAGTGGCCTTTTTGTAAGCTAGTGAGTGTTAAGCAGTGATGCAGCATGGTATGACACTCTATTTGTGTCAGCATTAATATCCTGATTACTGAATAATGTTCAGCAATAAAGGAAGGTTTTATTAAACTACTGGTATTGTATCTGAAGCACATAGGATTACAAAAAGATCATCTCAGCGAGGGTCTTTGCTTTCATCAACGTCAGTGGATTCTGGACCTCAAGTAGTTCAGTCCTTGGTTAAAAGGGAAGGCTTTAAGAATCCAATCCGACTACGCTACCACAATATTATATATCGACAGGGCAGCACCCGGATTCAAAAACTTCAGGCCTTCTCGGTTTTGTTGAGCCCATGGCATGACTTCTTCCAAGAAGATTTGTCAGCCACGCGTTTCAGGGGAAGGGACAATTGTATTGCAGACGACCTCAGCAGATCGAATTGATCCCTAGACAAAATAATCTTCTCCATCCTTTTTTTTGGCCTTCCAGGAATCGACCTTGTGGCAACCAGAGACAACAGCAATCTTTTGGGTTTTAGCCTCTCTGTATTAATGGGTCAACCCTCTTGTGCTGGACAGTATGTCAGTGATATGAAGATTCAGGATGGCTTACATTTTTCTTCCAGTGGCGATGATCCCACGTGTCCTCCTTAAGATTCGAACGGACAAGGCCAGGGTCTTAACATCTATCCCAATACAGACTTACTTCTCAGAGCTAAACAATATGGCCTCAAGCGTTTTTGGGAGCTGCCATTTTTAGCCCATCTGGTGGAGAACAGAAATCCTTCGGGTGGTCATTTTGACTGCCTAGCTCTAGATTATCCTTGGAGATAATGGACTCTCCCATGACAAAGGGGAAAGTATCGGCCCTCTGTCTTTTTCTCCTTTCGGATTTGGCCTTGTATGTTCTGATCGGGCATGTCTTTAAGCGGCAACCATTCGGCAACTCCAACCCCCCCCCCCGACAGTCTCATTTTTCTTCCTGGGTTTTTTATTTTTATTTTACTAGCTCTGTATTCTGTACCCTTCAAACCTCCTGTGTTTGTCACTAAAGATGGTATTGCTGGTGGCTATTACTTCAGCAAGGCAACTGGGTAACTACTAGCTCTGAACTCAGCTGCTGAATTCACCTTTTTTTCCCATCAGGATCGGGTATTTCCGGAGGAGACAATGGCACAGATTGGATGTCCAAAGAGCTCTACAGATCGCACCGCTGCTTTCTGCAATACGGATCAATTATTTGTGTTTTTTTGGTAGATCTTCAGATCAAGCAGGCCATCTCTAGGTGGCTTACAGAGACCATTTGACTAGCTCTCTCATCCAGCAGGCAAGTCATCTCGTCCCATATTTCGGCTCGCTCCACAAGAGCTATCTCTGGGTCTAGGGTTGAAAAGTTGACCTCATCTTCTGAAGAAATATATGTAAGGCAGCTACCCGGTCTTCCTTCGATGCATTACTGACTAGACTCCTCTGTGGCATTTTTTGGCACAGGATGCGCCAGTCAGTGGCCTCTTAAGTATTCCCCTCCCATTGGTTATCATGTCTTGCTAAATCCCATCTGTACTGCCACTATATGTCAGGAAAAACAGGAATTTTATACTCGCCGTAAATTCTTTTTTCCTTTTAATATAGTGGCAGTACATGTTTCCCTCCCTCATTTTGTCTACCATTAAAGATATTTTGCAAGCATGTTTGTATTCTTGGTACTGGCTGTGTTTGGTCCGATGTGCTCTTATGGGTAAGGAGGAGGAGTTAGGGAAGGGGGAGGGTTTTAACTGTATTTCAGATCCTTGTCCCTAAGGAAGAACAGCACCCCATCTGTACTGCCACTATATTAAGGAAAAAAGAATTTATAAAATTCCTGTCTTTACATCAAACTAACTTACAAATTAAAAATAAAGGGAAAAAACCTATCCATCCCTACTTGACCCTATATGGAAAAAGTAGCAGAGTGTGCAACATTTACAATCCCTTTTAAGAGTTGATTATTTTATGTGTAGCTAAGGTTTTATGTAAAGTGCTGTTTAATTTACATCCATTGTTTATTTCTAACTTCAGATGAACCTTGCCTGCAATTCCGTAGAAACATTTTTTTTCCAAAAGCACGAGAACTTAAAGTAAGTCAAGACATTATACTATGAATTTTAGTTCAAACTGTGAGCATGAACATACCACAGCAACACTGATGACGATAATAACTAAATTGTCTTCAGGCATCTATTAACCCCTTCAATCCCCTATAGACGTACCGAGACGTCCAAAAAACGCCTATTAAGAAACCCCTTTGGACATCTCGGTACGTCCAGCCTTTCTTGCAGTGTCAGGGACACATCCCTGCCGCTGCACGGGAGACCAGACTGTCGTTTGGCAGCCTGGACTCCCCACTGACAGCAGAAGCTGGCATCGCCGGCTTTCTGCTGTCCGATCTGCTGTAACAGCTTCCGGCATGAAAGCCGGAAAGCTGTTACATTTCAAACTGCCCAATCGCGTGATTGGGCATTCCCTTCCGGGTTGCGTCACTGCTGACGTAACCCGGAAGGTCATCTGAGGCACAGAAGCTGCGATCTCTGTGCAGGTCTGTGAGGACCTGCATAGAGATCACAGTGTGATCGGTGCAGGGGGATCGCGGGGAGGGGAGTGAGAAACCATGTCTCTCACTCCCCCTACCGTCCTTATTTAAAAAATAATAGTAAAAAAATCATTAAAATAATAATATAAATAATACTAAAAAAATAATAATGTGAGCTGTGATGTCATTGTGACATCACTGGCATGTTCAGGGGTCCTAAGAGGACCTCTAACCATTTTGTTAAAAAATATTAATAATATAATATATATATATATATATATATATATATATAAATAAATTTAAAAAACCTTACATCCCCATTGCCCTAGCATAAACATCTAGCCAGTATAACCCTCCTGACCCCGTTCACAACCCCCAAACCTGTTAAGCCATAGGCATAAAAATTATACAAAAATGTACACCTTATAGTATGCTCCCTGGTGCTGGGAAAGTCTGGAAAATCTATATAAATTAGGTATTTCTGAAATCAGGACACCTGAATCGATAAACTTGGGGGGATTAGTAAAGATTCACAGGGAAAATGTAAAAAAAAATAGTTTTTACTAAATTTTTCATTCTAAATTATCAGCTAATTATCCAACTATGGTATAAAAAAAAAGCTCTATCTCTCCTTGAAAAAACAATATATAGTTTACATGGGTACACTATTCACAGGAAAAGAGAATAATCTCTGAACCGACATAGCGTAAAAATGGCAAAATTGCTCTGTTTGAGGTACCAAAAAACCCTGGGATTGAAGGGGTTAAATTGCATTTCTTGTTTGGTGATTTGTTGTGACAATACAATGTGATAACACTGCCAAGCACTATCTGCCATTTTCTTTATGGAGTGGAGAGTGTAGCTGGTTCTCCAGTGCTTCTCTTTAGTATCTCCTTCATTTTTATGTTGTACACCAATCAACACCTGCCATTAGTTGCCAGTTCCTAGATTCACAAAGTGCACTTAGTGGGTCTGAAAAACAACCTACATATTTCCATTATTTGGTTTCAGCTGAATCTTCAGTAATACACGATGTCCCTAAATATCCCAAGTTGGCAGCACATATAATAGTTCAGTAAATGTACTGAATACATTAAAAACAATCACATGTTACCGAACAAGACTTAAATATCAAATTAATATTATTTAAATATGAAAAACTTTTTGCCAATGATTTAGTCTTATTTTGATACCAAAGCGTACATGAATCAATTTCAGTATGCAAATTATAATCAATTATAGCCGAAGTTTAAAAAATAATTTTCAAATACCATACTCTGCATTTGATACCTACATTTAATCTTTCATTTCTGGTAAGATTTCTAACGAGGAAATCTTAAGATTGCTGTACGAAGAAGCAAAGTACAATGTCTTGGAGGGACGGTATCCATGTGATGTGGAGGACTGTGAGATCCTTGGAGGTCTGGCCTGCCGGCTAGAACTTGGACCATATGATCAGGAGCAGCATACTCCCTCGATATTAAGGTATGATCTATTGAAGAAGTGGAGAAGTAACCAACAAAGTTGTATTTAAAGTCTGTTTTCTCCAACTTGCTGTAGAAACACCTAAATATCACCTTTCACGTCATAGCTTACTCATTTCCTGTGTGATCCCAAAATTAAAGCCATTTTCATTAATGGTTTCTTATATTTGCACTATTGGCAGCACTGTGTTTTGCATTATTTGCTAGTTCTAATTACATTTAATAATAAGACTGAGATTTGTGGTACTTGCTTCTCAGGCCCAAACTGGACTCATTTCTTCCTCAATATATTTGTAAGAAGAGAAATGTGAGCTTGCTGACTGCTTTCAAAAACAGAGGTGGACGTCAGACAAGTTTCGAGCAAACGCTATTAAATTCATACAAAGAAGTTACAGAAAATAGTGCATGTTCAGAGGTTGAGGCCATGAAGACCCATTACAAGGAGTATTTGAAAAAGTGCCATAATCTTCCCTACTATGGGTGCGTATGCTTTTGGAGCACTACAGGAGGCGTTGTAGGGAGTGGTTTTATATTTTAATAAAAAATATTTCTAGTTGACTTACTTTATGCAGTGTTGATGTGTGTGTCTGCAGGTGTGCATTCTTCCGTGGAGCAATTGATAAGCCTGCACAGGGTATATTAAACAGAAGTGGACGGAAGAATGTATCAGTGGCTGTTAACTTGGAAGGAGTGTCTATTATTGACCATAAAGAAAAGGTAAAGTGCTTGCTTGTATTATTTTACATGAATACCTAAGAAGAGGTGGGCATGCCAGCTTTTGAGGTAGCAAAAGCTGAGCCAGGCTCCATGCTCAAAGAGTTTTTTGTGTGGCTAAACCTAAGTTCCTTGCACAAGTTGGTAAAAATGCTTGTTGAAGTGGAAGAGGAGTTTCGTGCTGTTTAAGCAGTGAAAGTCACCCAAGATATTGCATGACCCGTAACCTTAGTAGCTTCCAGATCATATATACATGGAGTTTGACTGCAGATAAAAACCATTTGCTCCATCTAGTGTGTATTGTTTTGTTTTTTACTGCTTTAATGATTCAAGCCTAATTGAAAAGTCCTTGGTTTCTTCTTGGATTCAGAATAGTTGCATGCGTGTTTTCCTTTACTGTGTTTTTCTGCCACTTCTATTGGGAGGCTGTTCAACTTGCCTACCACACTCAAATAAAGGTCTGCAGATAAAGGATGTTTTGGTCAAAGCTAACTAATATATAGTGCTGTATTTTACACTCAAAGAGAAAAATATTTTCCCCATGGGACTTCCTTAAAGGGACACTACAGCTATCATATGTACATATCACATGGTCCCTTTAAATTTTCCAAATGCATAAGTTTAACAGTCTCCACTAATGGCAGTTTCACAATCAAGGCTACTAGGCTTGTGTGTGTTATATACTAAGGCTGTCTAAATGGATAGTTCCATATAGGATGTGAGCAGCGAAAACCATCCTCTTGATCCGTGGACTGAATTGCAGATATCCTGCTTCCATATAAAAGTAGGCTCCTTTCTTGTTAAATAAGCTGGGAAACATTTTGGACTTTTCTGCCAACTTCAGTTGTCATAGCTACATTGTATGGAGGCGGACGCCTGTTTTAAAAGGATTTCAGGAGGCGATCAACAATCGTTGAAATTAGGGCTGCAACAATCGATAATGAAAATCGTTGCCAACGAATTTCATTATCGATAAGTTGAATCGATTTTTATCGATTATAAAATGAGGGTTTTTTCAGAGCAAATGCTCTGAAAAATACCCCTCGTTCTATAATCCGGTTCAGTGTGACTCACAGCAGTTCCTACTTACCAGTCCCTCCCTGCAGTAACTCTGACAACTGGCCCCGCCCCTTCCTTTCTCCCAGTCCCACATGGCTAAGACACTCATGTAACAGTAAGTATAAAATTAATATTGTAGCTGCTGAAAGTTAGAGGAGGTAGGGGTTAATTTAGGGGCAGTTATGGTTAATGGAGTATTTAGGGTAATTTAGCTGCAGCTGTGGTTAATGGGGTCTTAGGAGTTAATTTAGGGCAGTTGTGGTTGATGGGGGTCTTTATAGGGTTAATTTAGGGGCAGTTGTGGTTGATGGGGTCTTTAGGTTTAATTTAATGATGAGGACTGAGGGTTAATTTCATTAATTTATTAAAGTTAACTCAGGTGCAGGGGGGCAACTAATGGGAATCTATATCCTCCGTCATAAGCAAAGGTTGTCTGCGCGCATCACACAGACCTTCACCGGCTGCCAGAGAGGAGGATCCAGGTCCCCTGCAGCGCTGCAGGGGATCTGGATCTTAGTCTTGTAGTCAGACCTCTGATTACAGAGGTCTGATTAGAAGACAACCTCGAGTATAAGACGATGGTTATTTTTCAGAGCATTTGCTCTTTAAAAAAACCTTGCCTAATAATCAAGCAAATACTGTATATAAAGAAAAGCTCTTGTGAATTAAGCCCCGTGCATTTTAAAACAGAATGTTCTTTACACAGCATGTCTTGATAAGCTTGAAGTATTCAGAGCTTTCTTGGGATCACACCTATCCTGATGAAGAGGAGCATATACTTTGGTTGGAATTTGATGGTGAAAATGAAGGTGCACCTGTCAACAAGCTGTTGAAAATATATTCCAAGCAGGTAAATAGTACTGGTTACAGAAAATGTTTAAAATGTGAATACTAAAATGTCTTGGTGCCATAATACACCAAGGTTATTTTTGAGTGCATTTACAAATGTGAATGATTTGACCTGTGACCCATGTATACCTAAAGATTATGCAAACACACCCCCTAAAAAAACATTATCCATAATTTAAGGTAAAAAATCCTAGTTAATCCAATCATGTTTTGTAGATTGGGCTACCAAATAAACATACCATATGGCAGGAGCTCATGTTAAAATGAGCAAAGTGTACGTATTAGAACAAATGTAATGAGTAGAATTGTTAACAGATGATTGTTTCTGGCAATACAGAGGAAAAAGGTGCAAGTTACTGATACCTTAAATAAATTGGGTAACTTTCCAATCCAGAAACCAGAGCCATCATTTTCAAATGCTGTTATTTTAAGTCATTTTACTGACATATCATGACCAAAAACGTTCCCTAAACTATTAGTCTGTTAGGAGATATTTACTTGGTAGCATCAAATGTTTTACGAAGGAATGACCCCGCCTCCCAACAGATTACATCGCTCTTTATATTTAGAAGATTTTTAACCATATTACGGATATTGTTGTGAGACAATTAAACGTGTGTGTATTTCTGTGTTTCAGGCAGAGCTCATGAGTGGCCTTATTGAGTACTGCATAGAGCTCAACCAGACACTAGAGTCACCAATTTCTGAATCTGATCCTGTTAATCCCCAGCTCTCTGAGAAACGTTCCAAGCTACGCAGACAGGATAGCGTCTTGTGTAACCGCATGAAAAATCTTGCTACAATTGACTATGTAGAAGATGGTAAGTGTGGTAAATGGTATGTGTCCCATCCTACTGAAAACTGACACCTCAAGAAAAATGTGTACGGCAAAAAGAATGCTTGCTTATAACATGTAAGGTTTGTGTGTAACACAAGAGGCATTTCTGTGTCTTTATATCTAGGGTAACGTATGAGCAGTCCCAGTATCTCATTGGAGATTGAAGAATTCATACTCTGTAAAGTAATTTCTTAACCCTTCCCTTTAAGGTACAGAAATCAAACGAGTGAAACCTAAACGAGCTGCATCATTTTTCACCCGACAACCAACACATAGCTACTCCTCGGTACAACCTTCTGAAACAGTAGGACAGAGATGATGCTGGTCAAGGATGCATTGTGTGACCAAAGACACTGACTTAGCACTGGACCTTTAAAATCATGATACTGACCAAGTAAAAATAATAACAAAATAGCATTTCATAGCATTTCATTTTGATTGCATGACAGATTTTTTTTTTTTGCAAGGCCCATTGGTGTTATTAATGAGAGCTAAAGCTTATCATATGATCTTAAGGTGCCAGTCAAATGTGATGACGGCCTGCACATTTCAAAATCTTGTTAGAAAATTGTTTATAGATGGATTTTCATTACTTCTCTCCGAGTGCACGTTGTGGAGTAATTCTGATGCATATTTATGTTCTGTTGTACCTGTGTAGTACGGTTAATTGGCAAAAAATATTTGCTGCGTAATTCAGTCAAACCAAAAAATCTGCCTGAATGACTTTTGGTGTGCCAGGCCTTGAACTTCATACATATAGTTCTAGTTTTTTAATGACAGGTGTCGGTTATATCAGATCTTTTGGGGGTGCACAAATGAGAATGCTTTTCAGTTTTGGCTTGATATCTGTGAGTCTGTATTTGTATACTGATCTTGTTCTACCAAGGTGCTTCACAGCTAAATGTTTCACACAGTAATTGTATTTTATTGTACCACCTAACTGCAATTTAACATTTACATTAACTGTTAGAAGATGTTTGAACACCGATTTCATCTAAAGTGTGTCATGATATAATTATTTACTTTTCTGTTTTGTTTATATTTGGCCCAGAAGAAAATCTTTTTTTGTATCAAGAAAACTAAAGTTTTTTATGATGACTATATCCCTTTAACCAGGGATGCTTATGGAAAACTGGTACTGTATATTCTGCCCTCTATAACAATCTTCTTAAAATCCCTGTTTAAAGAGGCATTTGACCACTATAATTTTGAAATAATGCACATAATTAAGATAAAAATCAATCCAGGAGAATGTTGAGTATATCGTAAACTGCAGGTATCTTTGATTTGTACTTTCTTACATGAATGTGTTGAGACTCTTCATTGTTAAAATTTGAATCAAAATCTGCCTTTATACGCATAACGTTTTTTATGATGAATGTCATTTGTACGAATAACATTTGCAAACAAAGACTGTTTACAGCAACCTATGGTCTCATAGTGTAATTTATTGTGTGTGGGTGAGATTAAGTAAACTGGGGCCAGCATGAAATTCAAAAAAGAGAATATGCCCGGTAAATGTATAAAATAAGTGTTACAAGCTTTGGATAATTTATATACCTGTAAAACTGTGAATAAATGTTATTTAAAAAAAAAAATACCATAAAAAAAGGCTTTTCATAATTTGCTTTCCATATCATTTGCATGGGTACACTAAATAAAAAAGGGGGAAATAACATTTGAAGAAATATAGCAACAACTATATTTCTCAGGTCCTATAGCATTAATAACAAGTATGGGCTGCAATTACCTTATTACTTATATATATTTTCTGTGGCTGACTGATTTAACCCCTTCCGGACCGGGACCAACCAGGTACATCATTCCCCAAAACCATCGCCACAATCGTGGTAATCGCGGGGGCGCTGCTGCTGTCTGCCCAGGAGTCTGTTCATAAACATATACTTTCATGGGGTAATTTTAAATTGGGGGGCTTCCAAAATATCCCAAGTGGGATATGGGCCCAGCAAACCAATTTCCAAAAAATTGCACGTTCCAGTTATGGCCTCATAGCTTCTTCAAAAAATGCATGAACCATGCATGTGAGGCCTCTTTTGGAATCGGGGGATGTTGGTGTTTTGTCGTGTTTCTTATTAATTCTCTCTGTTGCCACTTATGGTGTGCAAGAAAGTTTCAAATGCAACCTGAAATTTATGCTGTTAAAAAACGGCAACCATTCAAGAATACCATTTTCTCTCTGTGTGAACTTTGGAACAGACAGTGAAATGTAAAGAATGGACTGACGTTGAAAAACTGCTCAAAACTACCATTTTAGACTTATACTCTGAACATCACACATTTGATCTCTCGATTTTTAACTATGTGCTATAAATATTATACTTTTATGGTGGTTTAATTTACTTAAATAATGGACTCTTTTAACTACAGTGGGGGGGGGGGCTTCCAAATGTCGCCAAATTGGGATTTATGGGCTGACAGCAAACACAATTGGTTCTTGAAAGTTCCACTATTTTGCCCAAAGCTAAATTATGTGTGATGTCAAGTTATTTTTTTGACCCTCATTAAGCTTCTCCCTCAAAAAGAGCTGCTATGGAACCATGCATGTGAGACCTGTTTGGGTCATGGATGGGGATGTTGGATGCAATTCAATAATTGTGAGTGTTTTCTTCCACGTCCACATCTGTCTCGCTGTTCTAAGATAATAAAGTTGCAACATTAGTTGAAATTTTATGTGTTTTAAAACCACTCAGATCTAAAATAAGTTTTCCTGTTGAACTTGGGCTAGAAACTGTCAAGTGTAATGGGCTGCTTGAAACTGCAAAAATTACCCTGTTGAACACCTTGACTTGGTCAAGCTGTCATAAATATATACTTTTATGGGGTAATTTACAGTGGGGGCTTCCAAAATATCCCAAATGGAATATGGGCCCAGTAAACCAATTTCTGAAAATTTCACTTTTTCCAGTTTATTTCAAACAAAGCAATGTACTACCCAGCTTAATATGATTTCAAATAAAAGCCCTACTTGTGCTTTGTGTGGGTGCACTAATTGATAAGAGAGAAATTACAGTTGAAGAAAGACAGCAAAAACACAGAAACAGATCTGGTCCTTTAGCGACATGTTAGTATCAAAATCCCGATCCTAAAGGGGTTAAACACTCAAATTAAATATGAAAAGTGCCCTGTCAGTAAAAAATGGAGATAAAACATTTTTTAGATATATAAATGAGAAAAGTAAAGTAAAACAAGAATTAGTTAGATTAAAAACAAAGGGAATGTATATAGAAGAGGATAAAGGTCTAGCTGACTGAAGCTCAATGAATATTTCTGTTTCGTTTTTACAAATGAAAATGAGGGAATGGGACCACAGTTAGGAAAAAAGACTGAATCATTTGAAATATGTGAGTTTGAGGCGGTGACTCTACTTCAGTTGTCTAAGGTAAAGACAAATAAGTCGATGGGGCCTGATGGGATACACCCCATGTTATTAAATGAGCTTGGGGGTGTACTAGCAAAACCGTTAACTGATTTATTTAACAAATCGTTGGTAACGGGAGTCGTCCCAGGAGATTGGAAAGTAGCGAATGTTGTGCCCATTTACAAAAAAGGCAGTAGGGAGGAGTCGGGCAACTACAGGCCATTTAGTCTTACATCTGTAGTGGGGAAATGAATGCAAACAATATTAAAGGAAAGGATCGTTGAACATCTGAAGTCACATGGGTTTCAAGATCAAAAACAGCATGGGTTTTCCTCAGAAAGATCATGCCAAACAAATCTTATTGATTTTTTTTGATTGGGTGACTAA
>VKOC01008461.1:0-39144 GCA_009364415.1 Spea multiplicata | reverse complement strand
AAGGTCTCCAAAGTTTCAGATAGAAATTTCCAGTCCACTCGATCGAAGGCTTTTTCGGCATCTAATGCCAAAAATGCCGTATATGTTGTTCTTTTGTTAATTATGTCCATCAAATTTATCATTTTACGAGTGTTATCTGATAGGCTTCTACCGTTAATGAAACCAGCTTGATCTGAGTGTATGATTTCGGGAAGGTAGATTTTCAATCTTTCTGCAAGTATCTTTGAATATATTTTAATATCAATGTTTATTAAAGATATTGGCCTATAATTCGAGATCCTGCTTGTGTCTTTATTAGGTTTCGGTATCGGAGTTATGGAGGCCAGAAGCATCTCGGGGGGAATTTTTGAACCATCTGCTATTTCTTCAAAAGATTTAAATAATAACGGTATAATAATCTCTTTAAATGCTAAGTAAAATGCCGCTGTATATCCATCGGGACCTGGAGCTTTTTTCCTTTCTAACTTTTCGATCACTTTTTTAATTTCATCTTCTTTAATTGGAGCATTTAATATTTCTAAATATTCTGTTTTCAATTTTCGATTTTACAGGGCCTTCTAAATTACTAAAGTGATTTATAATAATCTTCAAAACTTGTTAGTTATTGTAAAGGATTTAAAGAAAGGGTTTTATTTCCGATTATATTTTTTTTATCACAGTTTTTTTCGTTCATATTTTAGTTTAATTGGTGTAAGTATCTACCTACACAATTGTTACTGTAGTACCACCTTTGTTTCATTTTTAAAAGTCCCCTATCTACTCTCCCTTGTAATTTTACATTGATTTCTGATCTGATTTTAATAATTTCGGCTGTATTTATTATATTAGGATTTTCTTTGTTTAACCTTTTTTTCTTTGCTAATTCAATATAGAGGTCAGCTAAGCTTTGCCCTAATTTCTTTTTGATATTATAGGAGGATTTTATTATGCATCCTCTCATATAGCATTTAAATGCATTCCACAGTGTCAAGTTGTTCACCTCTCCATTATTATTTTTTTCCATAAATAAGTCAGCTTGCTTTGTTAAATCATCTATAATTTCTGGATTATTTAAAAATGAGTCGTCTTATCGCCATCTCCAATTTGTTCTATATTGTTGATTGTCCTTAAATTTAATAAATATCGGGGCGTGGTCAGTCCATGTAATTTGACCTATATTTGAATTTATTATTAATCTCAAATTATCTAATTCCGTTAAAATAAAATCAATTCTGGAGTAAGACATGTGTGGATGCGAAAAAAAGGTAAAATCTAACGCATTAGGGTGTAAAACTCTCCATATATCATATAGTGAGTTATTTTCTATAAAGGAGTTCATTTTCTTTGCTTCTGATTTTACATAAGAATCTAGTGTTAATGTTGTAGATATTCTTTTATCTTTTTTTGGGTCTATAACACAGTTAAAATCTCCACCCATATATAGTATTCCTTTTTTTATTTGTTGTACTCTATTGAAAACTTTTACCACAAATTTAGAAGAATTCTTATTAGGGGCATATATATTTACCAATGTATATAATATATCGTTAATTTTACAAATTAAAATTTGAGATCTGCCTTGATTATCATCTTCATGGTATATAGATTCAAATTTAACACTATTAGAAATCATAATTGCAGTTCCTCTTTTTTTAACATTCCCTTCTAAATTAGAGTAAAATATTTCTGGAAATGATCTATACCTCCATAATCTTAGTGGGTTTTCTGTCCAATGGGTTTCCTGAATAAAAGCAATAGCAACCTTTTCTTTATTTAGCATATTATATAGGAGACTTCTTTTCTGCGGAGAGTTTAACCCTTGCACATTAATAGAAACTAATTTTAGGGAAGTAACCATTTTATTTCTCCCTTATAAGTTTTTTGAGATACCTTACTATTATTTATTTTTCCTTTCGTAATTTTAACTAAAACATCCATACTACATATAAACTCATAAATTCCAATTTTAAGAATCTCAAAATTCATCCTGTTTAGATATAGGCATTGCCTGGCGAGGGGGTGCAATACATATTGTCTACATCAATCTATTTGATAAACCTGTTCCTGTCTCTCCATCCAGTCTATTAGCCGATAGGGTTTGAGTGGGCGGAGAAAGAGGAGAATGTAATGGCAAGCAATTTTGCAATTTCATAAAGAGGGCATGGGTATAATTTAAGTTACATAGCAGCATTCTTGTTCATATACAATATTTCAGAACAATCTCAATATATTATTTGTTAATGTTAATACATACTTAAATATTCCGCAGGGAAAAACAATTCATATACAAAGGAATAGCATCCTACTTATGACCAATAAATTGTTTCCAAATAAGAGAATAAAAAGGTAGTACCCATATATATTATGTTTGTAATATGAATAATAAAGAAGAGGAAAAGAGAAGAAAAAAAAAGATATATATATATATATTTATCTCCCTTTAACATAAATTATGTGTGAAATGTGTTTAATGACAATACAAAGTGATCTCCCAAATTTACATAATAAAAATGATAAAAAGTGAATTGTGTATAGAATTTATTAAAAAGTTACTTATATGATATTGAAGTATAAAGTAATAGTGGAAGAAGAAAAGAAAAAAAAAAGGAAAGAGAAAACAGAAAAAAAGGTGTATTGTGTATGTATTATTTAGCTAGTGTTGTAATATATAAACTAGTCCTCTAGTGTATAATATAAAAATGTGATATTGTGTAGTATAATAGAGATAGTAAAAAAAAAAAAGTGAAACGTTTCGCATTTCCTCGTAGTGTACAAACATGATTACATAAATGTAAGTATTGTGCTAAAAAATATAAGTAAAATGCAGAGTATTTTGATTTAGAGGATTTAGAGTCCTGGAGCACACAGACATCACCTGGAGGCATTTGGGTTTTTCACCCCTCCTGCATGCTTGCTTGCACACTTTGGATGCGCATGGGATCCTATGAGTTTAACCATTTAGAACACTTACACACAAGATAAGAGTTACCACACTATTTGTATTTTTTATTGTACTTATAGACAGGGCAAGAAAAAAACAACTTGAGAAACGCACAAAACACTATACATCTTTGTAAGTGCACTAAATATTAATCATTTTCCGCATGATTAGAGTGACATTCTACACTATCATTGTTTTGTGTTTTTTCCCCCTATGATTTGTCTTACATGAGCGCCCCCTGGTGGCTGAATATTTGTAACTTACAACATTTGGAGAGTTGATTTCGGATGGCAGCTGTAAGCAAAATATACAGGGAAAGTATTTTATTTAATCTTATTTAACTTTGTCTTCGATTCCACCTATTTTCTGCATCTTGTAGGTATATCGGTTCTCTTTATCACACCTTTTCCTAAAGGAATATCATGACTGCTTAGGCCAATAGCTGATCAATACTCCTCACTGAACAAAAACCCCACTGAGCAACCAACCGTGGATAAGGGTGTTGTACACAACTTTATTTAACACTTCAATGTGTAGATACTGTTTATATATATATATATACCAGCTGCTGTGATTGCTCCTATGACATATTTGTATTGATAACTCTATATCTAAAATTGATTATTTGTATAAACCCAAATAATATAAAGATTATCTTTTACTCTCCATGATTCTTGTTATTCTGCACTTGACCAGAAGTCAGTTTTTTCATTATATTATACTTTTGTATATCGCCAGTGGATTCTGTAGCGCCGTTACAATAGGGAACAGTGAAAGTAAATAAGAAGATTTAAATATCACTAACAGACATTAAACATACTGGTACAGAAGGAGTAGAGGGTCCTGTTTCAAATCTATTTCGTAGATGAGGGGGGGAGACATTAGGAAAGGACTGCTTGGCTGAGAATGAGTTGATTGTAGGGAGAGCGATATGGAGAACTGTGTTGATGTTGCAGGTGGACATGGCAGATGGTTTCTTTGGCATGCTGGTTGATGGCATTAGGAAGGAAGGTTGTAAGTTTCTCAGAATAAGTGGGTTTGAAATTAGAATAATAGGAACAAAGTCTCATGGAATGGGGTAGAGAACTCCAGAGAAGCGGTACAGCGTGTGAGAAATTCTGAATAAAAGAGTGGAAATAGGTGATAACGGTAGAAGAAAGACGAGAGCAGAAGAAAGTGAGTTTGTTCGTTTAGGCAGAGGAGGGAATGTGACGGTAGTTTGATGGGGACGTGGGATCAAGGGAAGGTCTGAAGGGAGATGGGAATAGAACATGGTTTTTCTTATCTTTTGCACTTGCACTGAGGGGATTACAATATTTAGTAAAATATAAGGTGCACAAAGTCCTGATTTTAAGTCTTCTGCACAGAACGAGGTGACGCCGGGATGGCCCCGTCCTGCATCCCACACGGTGACGTCGGGAATCCGGAAATAGCCGACGATTAGAAGAGTTTAAAACCCATCACGGACACATACAGAATACACCTCTAATTTCTCCTGAGGAAGGCGAAACGCGTTGAGAGATTGATCTTCAAATTATTTTATTACTTTTATGAGACTTCTTTGGACGTTGTGTGGACTCTGGAACATTTGGGCTTTATTGCACAGCCATTCAAAACTGTGCCTTGGAACACTGTAAGTGCAATTGGTTTGGTGGCCTCCATTTCACCAGAGATACCCCCACCATTGCGCTCTGTTTTTACTTCACTTTTAGATTTTACGAAGCTATTAAAGGAAATCTTTTACAGTGATTGATGGGTGAGAGGAACTTAATCTTATTTTAGTATACTCCAATTGTAACAATACCACACTATTATTACCTTTTTTTCTTCTTTTTATGTTCTTTGCGCCCCAACTGCTTGTATATCTATAAAAAGTTCACCAGATTTTACCAAGATATATTCATACAGCCTGATGATGCTGCATCCTTTTTTTCTCAAGAATGTTTTAGTGAATATTTTGAGATGAGAAAGAAAGTGGGTTTCTTAAAGACACAAAAAATATAGATATTATCTTTTCAGATGTGCAGATGTTTGATCAGGTTTTCTCATAAGAGACAATGAGAAATCCCACAGTGACATCTGGTGGTTCTGTAACACTGAAGAGCACTGGGGTGGATTTCAGCCGCCGTACCTGGGAGACGTAGAGGTGGGGGGGGTGAGGTTGTTTTATTTATGTATTTGTGTAACAAAACATTCTAAATCCCACCAGGAAGAGGTGGATGGAGAGAAGCGTGGGACGGGGTCAGTTTGATTTATGAGTAAGATAAGAGTGGGGGATAGGAGTAGCATGGAGTACATTCATCATGTAGGGACTATTTCATACATTTTAAATATGAGGGAGAGGAGGGGAATACTTGGGCTCTATAGTATACTTAAAGGGGGGATAAATGTTGGAACAAGAGGCCATAATCTAAAACTATAAGGTTAGAGGCTTAGATGTAATGTATAATTCTTTAGAAGTGGTAGATAAACGAAACAGATGCCCAGCAGAAGTGGTAAAGGCTAAAACCACGAGGCCATTTTAAAATGCATTTTGCAGTCATGGAGCTATCTTGAATCTAACGCAAGATTAAGGAGCGATTAAAGTTTCAGTCTTCAAAAGTGAACAACTGGGCAGATTAGGCGACCCAATGGTTCTTTTCTGTGGTAAAATATGATGGTTCTGTGCAGGGGGTGGGGGAAGAGGAAAAGACAAGCATTGCCCTCTTTCTTATGTTTAATAAAGGTCACTGTTTCATTTTATTTAGTTTAATGATGTTTGTGTATGGGGGGGCACACAGGTTACCTCACAAATCAATGGGGTTTTTGTGAGTTGGAACTTTGTTGTAATTCACATTTACAACATGCAACCCACTCACAGGTTAATAAATACACCCCATTCACTCACCTTAAGATCATCTGACACAGCAGATCCAGCCGCCATCTGTATCTCACACTATGGGAGTGAAAGAGCGCTGTGTGCGCCAAATGTATGTCATTCATCAGCCACCGGCCTTAAAGGGCCAGAACCTGATTTAATCCCCAGTTCAGCCCTGGGCTAGAAAACTAATGGGGAGATTTCACAGACTCTAATGTGTGAGGATTAAATTTAGACTCTAATAAACATCATTTTGTTTTCTTTAAGAACTAACCATACTTAGTCTGCAAGGTTTACAGGGCATGGAGTTCCTTTCATCCCTACTGTACCCCTACCAAATGTTTGTGGACTCCTTTACTTATTACATTGTAGCCCTTATTATCCCTTTTCTCTTTTATTATACCGTATCCTGGAAAGCGCTCAATGCATCCAAACACCGATTCACTGGGGATTTCTTCTCAATGCAAAACATAATATTAATGCACATATTTACACACTGTAGGAAAATCCTTGTCTTTAGCTGTATAAATACTCAGTGTAGCAGCTAAACAGATCATATCTGATGCTGCAGATTTGGTGAAAAAGAGGAAGGTTTTTGTACGGCTCTGTATCACTGTGAGAGGCCATTCATAACCCTGCTGACAGTAATAATCTGCTGCATCTTCTGCTTGCGCTCTGCTGATGGTTAAAGTGAAATCAGTTCCCGACCTGCTGCCGCTGAACCGCTCTGGGGTCTCGGTGAATCTGCTGCTGGCACCAGAGATCAGGGGCTTTGGGGGTTGTCCTGGTTTCTGTTGGTACCAGCTCAACAAATGAACACGAAGGCTGCTGTGATATACACTACTACTGGTCTTACAGCTCATGGTAACCGAGTCCCCTGGAAGAACCGACACAGACTCTGGAGTCTGAGTCACCACAATCTCTCCTTGGCATTCTGAGGACAGAAACAAAATATAATATGTATTTCATATTAATATCAAATTATAGCACACATGGAAATAAATATTAATTTAACATAAAACAATGATATTAATTCTACTTCTTGATATAACTATAAGGAACTTTCTGCATTCAATTTAGTATTAATTTACAAGATTAATATTCAGGGTTTTTTTTTTTATTTAAACAATTGTTTACCCTGCATGCAAATGATTAATATGATCAGCAAACAGCTGTGTGACATCATCTTGATCGCTGCACTCTGGTCTGATACAGATCACTGAGCCCCTGTCTGCAGAACGGGCCATTTATACCATCACAAGGAAATGCCCCCACCTGGGCAGATTCACATGGGGAATATATGGAAATTAGCTCCTTAAAGTCATATACACTGGATGATAAATACACAGTTGAGGATAGCGTTCTAACACGTGGATACGGCAGTATATAACGCTACCTGGGAAGCTGCTCGCTGGTCTGGAGATCTACGCCTTCGTCTCCATATACACAGAAACAGAGAATTTGATGGCAAATAAGAACCATCGAGTCAAACCTAAATTAGTCATTGGTCTCATCTTATATTCAGGAGCCAAATGCTTATCCTATGTATGCTTGCATTGCCTCAGTGTATTAACCTCTACCTCTTCTGCTGATAGACTGTTCCCCTTATCTATCACCCTCTCTGTAAAGTAAAACTTCCCCGCATGACATCCAAGTCTCTGACCGTCTCGTTTTCGGTTATGATCTCTTGTTCTAAAAGAGTAATGAAAAGTGGACGGATCGTCAATGAAAAACACTTTCTGATGGAGCAGAATTCAGTAACAGATCTGGTGAGTTTAGAAATCAGATCAACTGACTTTATATCATTTGCTTTACTGTCTCGATTGTAAGTTTCTTTTAGCAGATCCCGCCTTACCTTTTTTCTGTAGTCCAAAGTAATGTAATACTTTAATAACTTATTAAATCAGGATTAAACTCTTTTAAAAGTACAAAATGGTTTCATTATAGAGGGGATAAACATAATTCGTACCCCCATAATTATTTTTGGTTGGAACACCAATTCTATTTATAAATACGAGGCACAGTTATGGGCACTAAATTTGCCAACCTATCTATGTCAGCATGGGAATATTTATTTATACACCTCCACCTAGGTACAGAAGGAAATGTAATAATTTATAAACAGTATATGGATGACCTTTTTTTCATTTGGAAGGGTCCTTTGGACGATTTAGATAAATTCATAACCTCATTAAATGATAACCAGTAGTAATAAAACGTACTACGTGCTATACTTCTACAAACGTAGACTTCCTTGATTTAACAATCTACATAGAAGACGTAACCATAAAAACTGAAACACATTTCAAATCTGTTGATGTGAACGGTTACATTATATTATATATATATTAGATAGCTGTCAATTTATGGGCATTTTTAAAGTAAATAAGTTCTGGAGAGGTGGCGATTGTGTCTTCAGAGATGAAGTGGATCTATACTTTAAAAACTTTAATCCCCGCTGGATTAAACAATGATTTTGAATGATGCCACTTCTTTTAAAATGATCACATGTATATTATAACTTTAAAATGACTCTGTATTATATTTTAAAATAATTATATTCAAGTAAATAATTATACCGTGAATTTCATTTAATATCTGAGTGAGGACACTCATACTCATTCATTTGTGTAAGTACAGACCTTAAACTGTTCTAGAAGATAATTTGTTGCAAAATGCACGGAAACTATGTGAATCTGTTACATCACACTGCACTATGTATACAATGTATATAATAGTATAATGGGGTCCTTTAACCCTTTACAATACTTATAGGGGTCTCATTTATTTAATTTATTCAATTATTTTATTTGTAATTTTATATTTAAATTTTATCTATATGAATGTACTGATTATGGTTAAGAATTGAATCATGAACAATCAGACACAATGATTTTTACATATTTAAATGATTAACCGAATGACTATATTTCATTACATTATACCATTATTTCATGTATAGAGTAGTAATAACGTTATTATGGGAATCTCTATAATACCGTATTTGCTTGATTATGAGACGACCCCCCAAAATCTGAATATTAATTTAGGAAAAAAAGAAAAGCCTGAATATAAGACGACCTATTGGAAAAAAATTTCATATTTAATAAAAGCTATGATTAAAATATATATATTTTTTTTTGTTTCCTTTTATTTGCCAACCTGCCCCCCGTTATATGCACATCTGCCCTCAGATATTCCTTATACTCTCCTATATGCCACTCTGCCCCATGATATGCTACCTGAGGAAGTATTAGACAAAACGTACGTGCTGACGTAGGAGGACTCCTTACTGGTATTCAGAATCCTGGTCACAGAAGAACGCGGGTATATATATAACTTGTGTATATATATAACTTGTGTTGTTAAAGTAAATGAGAGGGGAGGAAATTATGATTGAAAACATCATAGCAAAAGTACAAAAAAAACTTTCAGTCTTTAAGTGTACAAATAGAAAAAAACAAACTTAGTCCTTAAGCCTAAAACCTTTATCAGTCCTTGGTCTGGTCTTAGATTCAGGACTCATATACCTATCCCATACATGTTTAAATGTACAATTGTTTTAACCTCTACAACTTCTGCTGAGAAGCTGTTCTTCTTATCTACTACCCTCACAGATCTGAAAGTTAAATGTTTCCAACTAAAAATAAATATAATAATAATGAAATATATTATGTTTATTCAAATATTTAAAAATTAAAACAATATCAGTACAATTAAGCATTAAAATAAATAAATGATTTTGTAGAGTTCTGTATCACTGTGAGAAGGCAGCTTATAAACGTCTCGCAGTAATAATCTGCTGCATCTTCTGCTGCCATCTTGTTGATTACAAAGAACCATTTGCCACCGGACAGCTCTGGGATCCCAGTGTATTCGCTAATTGTGTATTTAGGCAGGGGCCACACTAGGTCTGACCCCGCGCTGCACCGCAGCTTGCCCCCATTGCCACACCACTGTTCTCTCTGTTGTGAGTGGGATATGATGTGAAATTGCCTCTCAGGGACATGTGGCAGATATAATGCATGGCATGGAGGTTATGCCAGCTGGGCACAGTCTCTGTCGTGTAAATGCTTCCCAACTGTCACGCTTAGCTCAGGACAGTGACGATTTTGCCCCTCGATCCCACTTTCCCACCGCGCTCTCCCTCTCTCCCGCAATCCAACCGTCCCAATTTCATTCTCCGGTGTCTGGAATGCAGACAATTCTGCCCATGCGCAGTAGCTCTGCCAGTTTGAGTGACACTCTGCCTCCCAAGCTCTGCCCCGGTGTGCCGATTTGCCCGGGTAGAAGTTGGAAGGTAGGTAAATGGGGTGGCTAGGAGGGAGTTTTTTTCCTCTCCTTGATCAGAACATTATGTAAGAAATGCATCCGGAAACCTGATAACGACACCTGGGAAACTCCGGCTACCCAGAGACTTCCCCTTGCAAGACGCGGCCAGGGCTGCCCACTGAAGCGCAATTTTTGTGATAAAGAAACACAAAATAAATTACTACCGGAAACTTTGACAAAGTGTAGTAGTCGAATTAGTACATATTTCAGCATTTGAAATACCTTGAGGTGTCTAGTCTTCAAAAATATAGGGTTTCATGGGGTAAATTGCATTGGTCGGGTTCAAAGATACCCGGAATAGCAGAATGACCAGCTTTGGGGAAAAAATGGTTTTGAAATAGCAAAACGCTACTTATACTTATTGCCCAATAACTTGCAGAAAAAAGCAAAAAAAACTAAAAACATTGGGTATGTCTAAACTCAGGACAAATAGTACAATCTATTTAGCAGGTTTTTCATTAGCTTTTTTTGGATGAATAAAAGATTTTTTCAGGTAAAAGTCCGAAAATGTGTTTTTTTTAAATTTTTTATTATACTTTATCCTTTTTTAATAGGAAATTAGATAATATGATAAAATGGTATCTGAAGAAAGCCCTTCTTGTCCTGAAAAAAAAAATATATAGCCTGTGTGGGTACACTAAATGAGTGAGGAGAAAATTACATGTAAACACGAGCACCGCAAAAGTGTTAAAGCAGCCTCGGTCCCAAAGGGTACAAGAAGTAAAAACCAGCCTGGTCCTTAAGGGGTTAAAGGAAAAATGGCCAGAGGATTCAGGTATTGACCAGGTGCTTCAATACTGCTGATGAGAACAACGCAATCGGACCCATGTTTTGTAGCAGAGATGCTGCAGCCCCCTCACATCTGACCCCCCAACGCCTAGCGCAGAACATTCCACGGACGGTATACCCTCCGGTGGGCGGCCCGGTTTCTGATGGAATACATTTTGGGCATCAAAGTTTGCAACTGAAAATTTACTAAAGTCTTCTCATATTTCCAACTCAAAAGAAACCAACCCCCACATACATTAACCCTCAAGGTGCAAATAAGAGTTGGCCATGTGACTGCCCCCCCTAAACAAATGAAAGAAAAATATTGAATATATAAAAAAAAACAAACAAATAGATCTATGAGGATTGGGACAAGTGGTAAGAAAATATGCTTTGTACGGTATAATTCCCACTAATCCCAACATAATCTCCCACCAGCACAGGGAAATGGGGGCTTAATTTATAATAAAGCAAACAATTTAAGGATTGGACCCCTCCCCCCCCCCCCGATATTATCAGGGGTTAATAATAAAACATCGTACTTTGTTGAGAATCCATACCTCCTGCACATTAGGATTACGGGGGCTAAAAAATCCATTTGGAGAGGCAGCGACCCCATTCCTGCTAAACACATTTTTGATGTTACAGATTTGATGACAAAAGAGGAAGGTTTTTGTACGGCTCTGTATCACTGTGAGAGGGAAGCTGTTACCCTGCTGACAGTAATAATCTGCTGCATCTTCTGCTTGCGCTCCGCTGATGGTTAAAGTGAAATCAGTTCCCGACCCGCTGCCGCTGAACCGCTCTGGGGTCTTGGTGAATCTGCTGCTGGCATCATAGATCAGGAGCTCTGGGGGTTGTCCGGGTTTCTGTTGGTACCAGTTCAACAAATTAACACTATAGGTGCTGCTATATACACTACTACTGGTCTTACAGCTCACGGTAACCGAGTCCCCTGGAAGCACCGACACAGAATCTGGAGTCTGAGTCACCACAATCTCTCCTTGGCATTCTGAGGACACAAACAACATACAATATGTATTTAATATTAATATAAAATTATAGCACACAGGGAAATAAATACTAATTTAACATAATACAATTAATGATATGAACTATTAGGAACTTTCTGCATTCCGTTTAGTATTAATTTACAAGATTGATATTCAGTTGTTTTTATTTAATGAAACAATTGCTCACCATGAATGCAAATAATTAATATGATCAGCAAACAGCTGTGTGACATCATCTTGATCGCTGCACTCGGGTCTGATACAGATCACTGAGCCCCTGTCTGCAGAACGGGCCATTTATACCATCACAAGGAAATGCCCCCACCTGGGCAGATTCACATGGGTAATATATGGAAATTAGCTCCTCTCATATCATTTGTAATACGCGAGTATTATACAGAGTATGATAGAGACGGTTAAACGTATGTGTGAGTTACAAGAATAAGTTACACGTAAGGAATGTAGGCACCCAAAAGGCTAATAATCATCATCATTATTATCAAACAGGAATTCTCAAGTTCTAATGCACTAAACTAAACCTTAAATTGAATGTACTGATTGGGATATGTGGACTATGCGTTAATACACAAATTACAGAATCAAGTAAGTATTCATTTTAATTTCCCCAATCTAAACAATATTTTATAGACTTTATATTACATAAACGCAGCCGTCAATAAAAATAAATTTTATGATGTGAAGTCTGTGATTACCTCAGAGCTGTAAAGTTGTTCTAAGAATCCTCTTTGTTTTAGATAAGGAGATGAAAATCATACTTGAGGGTAGATAATTGGTTTTATTATTCTATTGAAATTGGGCAACAGTCCTGGAAATTAACAGTGGGAAAATATATTGATGTCCTGCAAAAAACTTTTTGAAATCACTTGTATTTTATTTATTTATTTTAAAAGTTGATTTCTAATAAATATCAAATACATGCTGTACTAATGCAGAGTATTTTGATTTAGCAGCAGGATCTCCAAACTCGACCCTCCAGCTGCTGCAGGACTACATCCCATACTCCTCAGCCAGCCCCTTAGCTGAAGGAGCATTATGGGAGATGTAGTCCTGCAGCAGCTGGAGGGCCGAGTTTGGAGATCCCTGATTTAGAGGATATATAAGTCCTGGAGCACACAGACATCACCTGGAGGCATTTGGGTTTTGCACCCTTCCCGCATGCTTGCTTGCACGCTTTGGATGTGCATGGGATCCTATGAGTTTAACCATTTATAACAATTACACACAAGATAAGAGTTACCACACTATTTGTATTTTTTATTGTACTTATAGACAGTACAAGAAAAAAAACAACTTGAGAAACGCACAAAACACTATACATCTTTGTAAGTGCACTAAATATTAATAATTTTCCGCATGATTAGAGTGACATTTGGAGAGTTTTGATTTCGGATGGCAGCTGTAAGCAAAATATGCAGGGAATATTTTTTTTGTAAATATATTTTTATTAATTTTCATACAAGTAGAACAGGAAATGGGGAGGGTAGAGGAGACATACAACACACCATAAAATGGAAGGGTCAGGCTAGGTTTCCACTTGGGTTTTTGTCCGGCGTTTTTTTCTTGATGAAAAACGCCAGGAAAACTGCCAAGAAAACTGCCACTGCATTTACCTGCGTTTTGGCGTTTTTTCTGGAGTTTTTTCTGGCGTTTTAGCCTTTCTGTGGAAATTGCTTTTTTTGACCTTAGGCAGTTTTTCCAGCCTTTACAAGTTAGATGTTTCACCCAGCTAAAAGGGATTAGGATAAATGGCAAGTATCTGCCCTCTCCAGATGTCATTTACTTGGTAGACCCTTTTGTCTCTTTTCTGTGGTTTGTAAGGCTTTATTCCGAATGTCTGCTCCTCTGGGAAGATTGGCCCCAAATGATGGTGCAAATTGTTTGCTGTTGCTTTTGGCGCGCAGGATCCGGTCGCGTATGTTTGTTTGTAATGGCATGTTTGTTCCAAATGGTGTAGAATTCAATATGAACCAGTCCAGGACTTTGTTTTGTGTGAAACTGTTTGTTTCCAGCCTATTTCTCATAGGACACACAGATACTGGGTCCATCCTCTGCATTGTAACTGTGGAAAAAACGCCATAAAAAACGCCAAGGCAATAAACCCACATGGCTTTTTCATGGCGTTTTTTCTCTCCCATAGACTTCTATTGGAGAAAAAAAGCCAAGATTTCTTGCAAAAAACGCCAGAGTGTCAACATGCTGCGATTCTGAAAAACTGCCACAGAGCCCAAAAAAGCAGAAAAACGCCAAACAGGACTGAAAAACGCCAAACAGAAAAACGCCAAGTGGAAATGGCATTTTGCGATTTCCTATTGAAGAACAGCTAACATCTGGCTGCAGCGTTTTTCACAAAAAAAACGCCAGGTGGCGCTATTGGCGTTTTTATAGGCGTTTTTAGCAAAAAAAACCCAAGTGGAAACCTAGCCTAAGGCGGTATCTGTGTGTCCTACGGAAATAGGCTGGAAACAAACAGTTTCACACAAAACAAAGTCCTGGACTGGTTCATATTGAATTTTACACCATTTGGAACAAACATGCCATTACAAACAAACATACGCGACCGGATCCTGCGTGCCAAAAGCAACAGCAAACAATTTGCACCATCATTTGGGGCCAATCTTCCCAGAGGAGCAGACATTCGGAATAAAGCATGCCTTACAAACCACAGAAAAGAGACAAAAGGGTCCGCCGGGGCGTTTAAGTAGAACTCTACCAAGTAAATGACATCAGGAGAGGGCAGATACTCGCCATTTATCCTAATCCCTTTTAGCTGGGTGAAACATCTAACTTGTTAAAGCTGGAAAAACTGCCTAAGGTCAAAAAAAGCAATTTCCACAGAAAGGCTAAAACGCCAGAAAAAACTGCAGAAAAAACGCCAAAACGCAGGTAAATGCAGTGGCAGTTTTCTTGGCAGTTTTCCTGGCGTTTTTCATCAAGAAAAAAACGCCGGACAAAAACCCAAGTGGAAACCTAGCCTAAGGGAAACATAAGTCCCGACGCAGCGGAACTGGCAGAATACAATACGGTCACATACGAGATTAACAGAAAGTACTAAAAGCACATGTATAAAACTTCAACAGTGCATGTCTGCATCTGTAATCAAAGTACCACCCAAAACTGTCAGCAGCATGGAGCGATTTGACCATCGTAAAGGGCAGCACAAACGGGAAACAAAAAGGGTAGGACAAGGGGCTACAGGGAGGGGAAAGGAACAGGGAAACAGGGTAGTACGGAGTAGCGGAAGAGTAGGTAAAAGAGAGAAGAAAAGAAAGGGAAGAAAGAAAAGAGAAAGAGAAGAAGAAGAGAAAAAAAAAAAAGGGTGGTGGGGGGGAAGCGGGGAGCCTCTCCAACATTACCCCACATCCACACCTAGACCCCCAGTAAGGACCGAGCATCAGGGCTTGCAACGTACTCCAACCAGTAATACCACGTCCTAGTATACCTCGCAGTCTGATCATCAGAGGACATAGTTAGCTCCTCCAATGTTCTAATGCTTTCCACTTTCACAATCCATTCCTTGAAGGAAGGAGGTACGGGGTCCTTCCAATGAAGGGGTATTAAAGCTTTTGCAGCATTAAAAAGATGAGGCACTACCGACTTCCTATAAATGGAGATCGAACTGGAGGTGTTATGTAGAAGGAAGGTGGCAGGGGAAAACGGAATCTCGGCAGAAGCACGTGAATCTGCCGCCAGAAGGGAACTATCCTCGGACACTCCCACCAAATATGCAACAGCGTACCCACCCCCGCCATGCATCTCCAACAGGTATCGGGCACGTCCGGGAAGGCTCCATGAATCGCCACAGGGGTCCGGTACCAGCAAGCAAGAAGTTTATATGAAGTCTCCTGCAACTTCGTACTACGTGAGCATTTGTGTGTAAGAAGGAAAATCTTTTCCCACTCCTGGGGGCTCAAAGGAACCTGCAAAGCCTGTTCCCAATAGCCCTGAAAGCGCAGAGGGATGGCAGTCATAGACTGTAATAGGAGCTGATACAACAGCGAGATGCCATGGGCAGGCAAGGAAGACCCGGTACAAAGGAGTTCAAAGCAAGTAAGTCCCCTAGTCAGAGTCCATCTCCGAGGGATCGTGGTAAGATAACTATTCAGTTGAAGGTAATGAAATTTATCTAAGGCGGTAGGTAGTCTGTCCACCACAATGTCCGTCAGGGGCCGCAACTTGCCGTCAACCAAAAACATAGAGATCTGGGCACTATCTGTCAGCGAAGTCGAGAGAAAGGGGCCCACCCCTTGTCCCGGAGGAAAGTCAGGGTTGTTCCGAATCGGCAGCAAGGGTGAAGGATACGTCGTTAAAGCATGTGTCAAATGTAAAGAATGCAAAACTTGCAGTGTAGCGGACACAAATGGGTGGCCGCGGGCTTGAGCCCGGGAGTGATGGCGAGGCAGCCATAAAAGGTGATGCAGCGGCAGTGTAATCGCCGCGGACTCAATATCCACCCAAAGTTTATGGGGAGGTTGATGGGACCACTCCAAAGCCCTGAGCAAATGACACGCCTGGTAATACAAGCGAGGGTTAGGAAGACCAGCGCCGCCACATCGTTTCGTCCTACACAGGGTGGTAAATTTGATTCTGGACTGCCGCCGCATCCAGATGAATCTTAGAAACATGGACCTCACAGAGGTAAAAAAGGCCAAGGGAATCGCAATCGGGAATGACTAAAAAAGGAATAGAAGCCGAGGCATGACATTCATCTTGATCGCGTTGATTCTCCCGAACCACGAGATATGCTGGGGGGCCCACCCATTGAGGTCCCGTTGGATCGCAACCAGTAGCGGTGCGAAATTATGGCGATATAGAGCGGACATATCACTTGCGAGCCAGATACCCAGATAACGCATCTTCTCCGTACACCACCTGAAGGGGAAACTAGATCTCAAGCGTGTAGCCGTTGCGGCGGAGAGATTTATATTAAGGATTTCAGACTTGGAGTTATTGATCTTTAAATTCGCCAGTTCACCATATTCCCGGAATTCCCGGAGAATAATCGGGAGGGACAGCTGCGGTTGCGTAATCGCAAAGAGCAAATCGTCCGCATAGCCCAAAACTTTGTGCATAATCGTTCCAACCCGGAGTCCCCGAATATCAGTGTTCCGCCGTACAGATTCCTAAAAGGGCTCCAGGGACAATATAAAAAGCAGAGGGGACAGCGGACAGCCCTGCCTAGTTCCGTTCGTGATGGGAAAGGATTCAGTAAGCATCCCATTGACCCGAATCCTGGCGGATGGGCCGGAATACAAGGAAGCCACCCAACATCGCATGTTGGGACCAAAACCCATCCTCTCCAGGACGGCAAACATAAACGACCAATCCAACCTGTCGAACGCCTTTTCAGCGTCCGTCGACAGGAGGATAGTCTCAGTCCGAGATTGGAGCGCGTAATGCATCAAATTCAGGGCCTGGATCGTGCTATCCCTGGACTCCCGCCCCGGTACAAAACCCGTTTGGTCAGGATGGACCAGGACTGGAATGAAACACTTCATTCTAGAAGCAAGGATTTTAGAAAACAATTTAAGATCGACATTACGCAGAGAAATGGGCCTAAAGCTGCTACACTGTTCCAAATCTTTGCCCTCCTTGGGAATTAAGGAGATAGTAGCCATCAGGGTGTGTGGATGGATAGCCCTGCCGTCTAGGATCGCGTTAAGAGAGAGCACCAACTGCGGATCCAAGGACCAGGGCATTTCCCCAGCTTTGAACTCTTAATGGCAGCCCCCAATTCAGACAAGGTGATGGGAGTTTCCATACTCTCCGCTTCCGCCACAGACAACTTTCTCCTCAAAGTTCTATCGAGGTAAGCAGATATATTGGATGACCGCACAGCTTGGGGGGCGGGGGGGAGAGGATCAGAAAGGTTATAGAGACCGGAGTAATACTCCGTAAAAGCTGTCATAATCTCCTGGGGGAGCCTACAGGGGGCCCCAGACGAAGAACGTACTTTAGGAATGTAAGAGAGTCGCCGGCGAGCACGCAGGGCCCGTGCAAGAAATTTGCCGGGTTTATCCCCGTGTTCATAGTATATCGCCCTTAATTTCAAAAAGGAACGCCTCGCTGTAGTAGCAAGCAGGGAGGATAAATCCTTCCTAAGAAGGACCAACCGTGAGAGTGAGAGTGTCCTTATGAACCTGTTCAATAGTCGCTATTTCCTGATACAATTTCCCAAGGGCAGCCGAATCCGCCTTCTTGTTTTCAGCGCCAAGCTTTGCAGGGAATATTTTATTTAATCTTATTTAACTTTGTCTTTGATTCCACCTATTTTCTACACTATCTTGTAGGTATATCGGTTCTCTTTATCACACCTTTTCCTAAAGAAATATCATGACTGCTTAGGCCAATAGCTGATCAATACTCCTCACTGAACAAAAACCCAACTGAGCAACCAACCGTGGATAAGGGTGTTGTACACAGCTTTATTTAACACTTCATTGTGTATATACTGTATATATATATCTATATATATATCTATATATAATATATATATATATATATATATATATGCCAGCTGCTGAGACTGCCCCTATGACATATTTGTATTGATGTCTCTTCCATCTTGTAAAATTGATTATTTGTATAAAACCAAATAATATATATAAAGATTATCTTTTACTCTCCATGATTCTTGTTATTCTGCACTTGACCGGAAGTCAGTTTTTTCATTATATTATATTTTTGTATATCGCCAGTGGATTCTGTAGCGCCGTTACAATAGGGAACAGTGAAAGTAAATAAGATTTAAATATCACTAACAGACATTAAACATACTGGTACAGAAGGAGTAGAGGGTCCTGTTTAAAATCTATTTCGTAGATGAGGGGGGGAGACATTAGGAAAGGACTGCTTGGCTGAGGAGGAGTTGATAGTAGTGAGAGCGATATGGAGAACTGTGTTGATGTTGCAGGTGGACATGGCAGATGGTTTCTTTGGCATGCTGGTTGATGGCATTAGGAAGGAAGGTTGTAAGTTTCTCAGAATAAGTGGGTTTAAAATTAGAATAAGAGGAAGAAAGTCTCATGGAATGGGGTAGAGAACTCCAGAGAAGCGGTACAGCGTGTGAGAAATTCTGAATAAAAGAGTGGAAATAGGTGATAACGGTAGAAGGAAGACGAGAGCAGAAGAAAGTGAGTTTGTTCGTTAAGGCAGAGGAGGGAACGTGACGGTAGTTTGATGGGGATGTGGGATCAAGGGAAGGTCTGAAGGGAGATGGGAATAGAACATGGTTTTTCTTATCTTTTGCACTTGCACTGAGGGGATTACAATATTTAGTAAAATATAAGGTACACAAAGTCCTGATTTTAAGTCTTCTGCACGGAACGAGGTGACGCCGGGATGGCCCCGTCCTGTGTCCCACGCGGTGACGTCGGGAATCCGGAAATAGCCGACGATTAGAAGAGTTTAAAACCCATCACGGACACATACAGAATACACCTCTAATTTCTCCTGAGGAAGGCGAAACGCGTTGAGAGATTGATCTTCAAATTATTTTATTACTTTTATGAGACTTCTTTGGACGTCTTTCTTCTGTGTGGACTCTGGAACATTTGGGCTTTATTGCACAGCCATTCAAAACTGTGCCTTGGAACACTGTAAGTGCAATTGGTTTGTTGGCCTCCATTTGACCAGAGATACCCCCACCATTGCGGTCTGTTTTTACTTCACTTTTAGATTTTACGAAGCTATTAAAGGAAATCTTTTACAGTGATTGATGGGTGAGAGGAACTTAATCTTATTCTAGTATATTCCAATTGTAACAATATCACATTATTATTACCTTTTTTTCTTCTTTTTATGTTCTTTGCGCCCCAACTGCTTGTATATCTATAAAAATTTCACCAGATTTTACCAAGATATATTCATACAGCCTGATGATGCTGTATCCTTTTTTTCTCAAGAATGTTTTAGTGAATATTTTGAGATGAGAGAGAAAGTGGGTTTCATAAAGACACAAAAAATATAGATATTATCGTTTCAGATGTTTGATCAGGTTGTCTCATGAGAGACAATGAGAAATCCCACAGTGACATCTGGTGGTTCTGTAACACCAAAGAGCACTGGGGGTGGATTTTAGCCGCCGTACCTGGGAGACGTAGAGGTGGGGAGGGTGGGTGAGGTTGTTTTATTTATGTATTTGTGTAACAAAACCTTCTAAATCCCACGAGGAAGAGGTGGATGGAGAGAAGCGTGTGATGGGGTCAGTGCCTTTCTAATGTTTTTTAAATACATTTTGATTTGTGAGTAAGATAAGAGTGAGGGATAGGAGTAGCATGGAGTACATTCATCATGAAGGGACTATTTCATTCATTTTAAATATGAGGGAGATGAGGGCTATACTTGGGCTCTATAGTATAGTAGGGAAGTATACTTAAAGGGGGGATAAATGTTGGAACAAGAGGCCATAATCTAAAACTATAAGGTCAGAGGCTTAGATGTAATGTATAATTCTTTAGAAGTGGTAGATAAATGAAACAGATGCCCAGCAGAAGTGGCAAAGGCTGATACCACGAGGGCATTTTAAAATGCATTTGGCAGTCATGGAGCTATCCTGAATCTAACGCAAGATTAAGGACTGATTAAAGTTTCATTCTTCAAAAGTGGAAAACTGGGCAGATTAGGCGACCCAATGGTTCTTATCTGTGGTAAAATATGATGGTTCTGTGCAGGGGGTTGAGGAAAAGGAAAAGACAAGCATTGCCCCCTTTTGTTTAATAAAGGTCAGTGTTTAATCTTATCAGAGCCGGCCTTAGGTGTTCTGGCGCCCTGTGCGGACTACTCCTCTGGCGCCCACCCCATCCCGGCTTAAAATCACTCAAGGGAGCCGGAGGTCTGTTAAAGACCTCCGATACCGCTCCCTTGCGAGCCTGCTCCTCCAGCGGCGGACATTACTGTCTGTCTCTGGAGGGGTGCCAGGTGCCGCGAGTTGGGGCACCGCGGCGGCGCCCCCTGGAGTGTGGCGCCCTGTGCGGTCGCACAGGTCGCACACCCCAAAGGCCGGCCCTGTGTGCAGGGTAAAATGTGGTTATAAGATCTTTTCCAGCCGGTAATCTCCAGGGCTGCTACAACATGGCAGTGGTGGCTGACATCCAGAGTGGTCCCAGAGCAGGCAGCCTAATGGCAATTTTTCAGTATTTAGTATTGAAACAATAATTGAAACTATTTGTACACTGGGATTTAATAACAATAATTACAATAAAAAGCTATCTTAACAATTCCAACAGGGTAAAACTACAGATGTTCTCAGGTAAAGTTATATAATAAACAAGTGTTTGGTAGGACTAAGTTTGAGTTGATCAGTGAATTTATTCAGTCTTCCAATCTCTCAAAAAGTGAACTTGGTATTTTTGACTTTTGAGCACTATATTTGTTTTCCATTCATTACGTTTTATTTGTCATATATTAAATGCTGCAACTTCATCTGTGTTTGCTGAGCAAGTTTACAGGTGGTACACAGATGTTTATGTTTGGACAAGGAAAATACTAAATGTGTCAACGTTATTTGCCACTAATATGTGGGTTCACCATAAGGTGAACGTGACATTTCAATAATAATAATACTTTTCTCGATAAAGGTTGATTATTTGTAAAAATTCACAGATTGCTGGCTTCGTGTCACTTTGTGTTCTTTTGTGAACTTGTCCTTTTCATTTCTACTTATGATGCAATAAGACTTTCCTATAAATATCCAAATGGTGAATAATCACTCATCAGTAAAATTAGCAGTACAAAAAGTCTATATCTTAGGATCTAGCTCATTCACATAATCATCTTTAATGTGTAAACAATCAATAGTTAAATCAAAAAGAGAGCTGTTCACTTACTAATAAATTAAGAAAATAGTAGAGATAGATGAGAATTACTGAATACGTTAATTGTTCAAAATTATAAATAAATACTGTAATAGGAAATTCAATTAATCGCTTAATTAATTTTACTCAACCTGATTCATAGACAATAAAAATAAATTTATATCAAACATGATTCTGACACATGGAAAATAAATCACTGTTTGCATGATTTAAACAGTATTTAAACATGATTTAAGCTGCCCCTCTCTCATCTGCCATACTCTGGGGATCATTTTTGGAGAACTGTAGTCCTGCACCAAAGGGCTGCATATGCCTATCATATTTCAATGTCTGCCCAGTCCAAGTGCCCTAACACTACTTTAGGGCTGCTGCTCTTAAATTTCCTTATTTACTTTGGGATGGTCATTGGCCAATTCTCTTAATTGTTTTCAATATTGGGGAAATTCCTGCACCAAGTAGCTGGATGTGTCTGCCTGCCTGTGCCTGCACTGTACTCTGCCCTGTCCCTGCACCTAATTGTAATTCCTTACTCGTGGAGATTAATTCCATCTGCCTGCCAGGGCCTGCCCTACCCCAGCTCAGCCTGCAGCTCAATCACCTTCCTTACTCTGAGGGATCAGTTCTGTAAATGTTTTTCTAATTTTGGGGGGGAAATCAGTGTCCTGGGGCTGTATATGTGCCAGTCTACCACAGTGTCCTACTACTACTACTACTGCCATACTTCCTTCCTTACTCTGAGGAACCAATTAATCAAAATGGTCCAAATTTTGGAGAAATTCAGTCCCATAACATTAAAATGGTGCTGCTGTCGGTGAAACATGAGCCCTGAACACGTCATACACCTCTCCCTTTGGGAACGCCCCAGAATGTCGTTCCGAATAATAAAAAAAGGACAAAACTCTCCAAGCATGCCGTCTACTCTTGGAAAGCATCACCGCTTGTCTTGCATGTAGGACTGTATTACAACCTTGGCGAAACAACACTTACATCTCATTAGGCACGCTGATATCTTCTATGAATTGTGTGAACGGCCCTTGAGGTGAGATTGTTTTGTATACTTTTCTGCTTTTGTACACTGTGTAATATTGGAAACACCAAGTGCCATGAAACCCCATGTTGGAGGCAAGTGAGTGCGACGGTAGTGTTGTGTACTACTCTGAAACTTAATTTACTAAAGTGGTAACGTTATATTACGGGACTGATCAAAAACTCATACAATTGTTGCAAAATTGACACGATCAAAGAATACATTACTTCATGAATTATTTCTAGATATGATTAATCGGATGAACAGAAAGAATCATCTATAGATCAAGCTGTACAATTTGGCTTTTAGGTGGTGCCTTCACACACTTTTTGTTTGAATACATTTTTTCTTGATTTTCACTTTCATAAGAGCAGAGTGAGGTAAGGTTTTAGGTGTTTTGTTGACATGGATATTCTGTTATTACTGTAGTCCTAAGCTGTTATGGTTGAATCATGTAAAGAGTGATTCATTTCCACGGTTGATGCATCAGAAAATTGTTCGATGCTGATTTATTTTTCAGGAATCAAGCTGGGTAAAAGTAAATAAACGATGAATTGATTTTCCTATTACAGTATTTATCACAAAAAAATATTTGATCTTGAGCAATTATATATTTTTGTAATTTTCCTCTATATGTACTATTTTCTTAAATTATTAGTAAGTGAGAAATGTACTGTTTCTTTTAAATTTCCCTTTGTACTTGTGTTTAGGTCATGTTCTCTTTTTCTACCCACTCTTGAGTAGTTTGTTAAATCCCTTTATATATTTGTAATATTGTACATTGACAGTGCTTCTGAATAAATGTAGGTTGTGTACTTATGTTAACAATCTCTTTCAAATATTTGAGTAACAATTTGAACAACACATGACATATGTGTTGGCCGAAATTGGGTCATGCAACAGCAAAATCTACAACAGAATGGCTGACAAAGAAAAGAATCAAGATGTTGCAATGGCCCAATCAATGTTCAGACCTCAACCCGACTGAAATGCTGTGGCCGGACCTTAAGAAAGCTGTGCATAAACAAATGCCTGCAAACCTCAATGAACTGAAGCAACGCTGTAAAGGAGAATGGGCCGAACCTGCTCCACAATGATGCAAGAGACTAATAAAGTTATAAAGAAAACGATTACTTCAAGCTATTGCTGCTAAAGATGGTTGTTGCAAGCTATTGAATCACAACGTGTGCTTATTTTCTCACACATAACTTCAACATTTTGGCTTTATATTTGTTGAATAAACCATTAGACAGTGTAATATATTATTTGAACAAATCTTCTGCAAATAATAATGTAAGAGCTGTAAAGTGTTGGGCATTTGTATGATATCAATTCATTAATTCACTTCTTCATATAACCATGCTTCCTTTTTAGTTTATCTTGAAAACCATGTTGTATGATGGACCAAATGTTAAATAATGTATTAGGGTTTAGAAAGAGCACAAAGGTAATGTGTAATAGTGTATTTAAACTCACTGATGATCATTGCACATCATGCTCTTGCAAAGGAATCAAGAGTATATATTTTGGGTTCACATATATAACATAACAGACTAATTCTGTTGGAGGGGATGAGCATGATCTGGACATTACTCTCTGTGATCTACCAGTGAGGGAAGATTTAAACAAGTTAAGGACTGTGCCTCCTAGACCACAGATGTGCTGTAAGTACACTATTAAAGTCCCATGGCCAACGGTATCAAATGCAGCTGAGAGATCCAGGAGAATTATGATAGCACAATCACCTTTGTCTCTTGTCATAAGGAGATCATGTAGCACTCGGACTAGCACTGTTTCTGTGCTGCGGCAGCACCTGAAACCTGACCGGAAAGAATAAAATATGTTAAAGCTTGATACATGGACTTTCAGTTGAGTTGCCTCTAATTTTTCAATGATTTTTGCCTAAAATGAAAGGTTAGATAATGGCAGGTAATTTGCCATGCAGTCTGGGTCTAATGAAGGTTTCTTTAGGAGTGTTTTTACCACTGCTTCTTTTAGAGGGTCTGGAAAGTTTCCAGTTTTTACTGAACATTGCACTATTTTTAATGAGCAGTGGTTGACCAGGTTCAGAGGCTGAGGTCTAGCCCATTGTGATACAATGTAGAAGTGCAGGAAGTGGTAGTCTGACCATACAACTGGATTTACAGTTACTGAAACACTAGATCAAGTGTACGGCCTTTTCTTTGGGTAGAAGTAGCAATAATTTGTATAAAACTGGGTGCACTCATCAAGTTGAGAAGGTCCTGCCCAAGTTGGGATAGGGTCATCAATCCAAGTGTAGAAGTCTCCCAATGTAAGCCATCTGGGGTGTTCAAGGATTAAACCAGGGTAGCTTGCTTGTAAATTCAGAAGGACGTGTTTTGGGGATATCTTCATTTAACATTCCTCTTTCTTGATGCTGTGTCTATCCTTTTAATCCCACAAAAGGTAAGACATTTTGGATTATACACTGGTTTGGTTTGATATACACTTTTAGACCGGTACATGTGGGCACGCCAGGGTAGTAACCGATTAGATACATCTGACAATATTCAGTGTCAGAATATTTGTTTCCTTTTTTGGGCCTTGACAAAATCAACTGTAGGTTTGATGGCAGGTGCATGGTTTCAATAAGAGCCCCCTCGTTATATGGGCTGTAGTAGTGTTGATGGCATGGCTATTTTTACTATAATAGGACTTATACCTTGAGCTCCAGCTCATTCTCTGATCACAGACCAAAGGTTCCAGTGGCTCATTTTAATTCACTAGGTTACTTTGTATTTCAGCTTGCATCCTTGCTATAGTTACCCAGTAGAAATTCCACTTACCAGGTGTGGTCACTAGAGGAGGATGTATTTTTGCTGATAAAGATTCTGATTATCTTTATTTCCCAGTGTACTTTTATCCTTTACATCTTTTATTCATCTTTTTTTTATTATATTGTTTTGATTTTACCAATACAAAAAAAGCATGGCTACGAACAAGTAAGCTCTCTATAGGCTGCTGTAATGACAAACACAGAGGGAATACATTTTCAGAGGATCCAAGCACTTAGTGTAAGACTACAAATTGCCTACATTTCTTCAGGACATAATGTACAGTAAATGCAGAACTAGTGAGAAGCATGAGAAACAACTTGATCACATTAAAAAGCCTGGAATAAATAACCTTTTTTACCTTCATTGCAGCAAACTTAAACTAAACTGGAGATTTAATGAAAATAAAGAAACCAATGTGCCTGAAACAGGTAAACGTAATTTTAATATTAACTTGCTTAATATGATTGGTTTTGTAATCGTGCAAATAAAGTTAGCCTTGTGGTTCTCTATTTGAATAAATAAACTGTTTCCCTAAATTGCTAAAAGTGTACATAGATTACTTTGACGATTAATTCAATCTACTTTATGAAAATTACTGTAATTACATTTACAGCATTGAAATGTTTCCATATGTCATTGCTGGCATTTTATAGTTCTAGTGAGAAATCTTCATGTGCATTGAAGAGTAAGAAAGCTACCTACATTAAGCCATGGAACAAGGGCTTTTTTAAACCCTGTCTACACTTAAAAATGAAGCTTGGAAATTAATGTGGCCCTTGATATTATATACAACACCAATTCTAAATCTTTGCTGAGCTCTCGTAATGTAAAAACCTTTGGAGTAACATACTTTATTAGCATTGCCACAATGATCCATGTTTGATCAGTGAAATCCACGCAAAATATCCCGACTGTTCACAATAGAAGCGTCCAGGTCTGCTACATTTGTTAGAACAAAAAGATGTTAAAAACCAAAAGCTTATTTAAGTTACTGTGTACACCATTGTATTATATGGTCCTGGAGAAAAAAATATGTTTTTCCTATGGGACTTCTCCTTTAAATATTTAATTTGAAATCTAGATATTGCATATGAGGAACCATACAGATTTTGCTTAATTTATGTCACCAACCTGGATCAGCAGCCGCTGGTATGAAAGAGAGGGAGACCGCCCCCTGCCAGCCTGCAGCTACAGCAGCCTCCACGGAGGAGAGGGAGACCGCCCTCTGCCAGCCTGCAGCCACAGCATCCTCCACGGAGAAGAGGGAAACCGCCCTCTGCCAGCCTGCAGCCACAGCAGCCTCCACGGAGGAGAGGGAGACCGCCCTCTGCCAACCTGCAGCCACAGCAGCCTCCACGGAGGAGAGGGAGACCTCCCTCTGTCAGCCATCAGCCACAGCAGCCTCCAAGGAGGAGAGAAGGCCTCCATATACCTCCACACGCCTTCTGGTGGTTAGACCCAGAACCACAGGCACCTATACTTATAGGCTACGGTCTAGCCACACTCAAGATGGCTGCCGGATTTCACCAAACAGGAAGTGACATCAGCCTGTTCAAATTTTGGCGCCAATAGCTCCAATTGGTGCCTAGTCACTTCCTTATCCTTTATAAACTAGTGGACATTCATGCCTTGGCCTCTGATTGCTGTACCTATTCCTATAGTGTTATGACTCAGTGTGGTCTGGTTTGTGTTTTCTGTTATTGACCTTGTTTCTCCTGACCTCTGGATTCCTGACCTTGGCTTGTCATTTGTATTTTGTGATCTCTGGTACCCTGACCTCGGCTTGAACCTGACCTTGTCCTTATCTGCACTTTGTGTCCTACCTGCACCTTGTGTCCTACCTGCACCTTGTGTCCTACCTTGCTGTGTGTGTGACAATTTAAAGGTTTTTGACTTAATGTAAAATTACATTTATTATCACTATACAGAAACTGGTTTGGCTGAGGTCTGGGGGAATATATATATATATATGTATATATATACTACTTTGTTTATTGAGCATAATTATTGTACTTTATTTTTTCTTTTGAAGATTTTTAGAAACAAATCCCTCAAATATATTACATTTTAAAATTGGAAACTTATGTTATATAACTTATTATATACATATGTCTGTTTGGTTTGTATGATTACTTTTATACTGCAAATATATCAGATATTTCATAGTTTTCCACTGATGAAAATATCTTTAACTTAAATTAGTTAGATTTGATGGACAAAAGCATTGCATTCAAGGTGCCACAAAACTGCCAAATAATTAATGTTGCTCGTAATGTGCTCATGCTAGTAGATACCTTCATTAGTGACCTATGAGGCAAGGACCGTTGTTGTTGTTATAAGAGATATTTTTATTAAGGTTATTTTTTAGGCTCTAATAAGGGTGCTGATCAATCTCTTTTCTTTCTAGCTTTCTTCTTTTGTTGTGATAGGGTCAGAACCTGTGGTAACCCAAATGCCCCCTCATTCGATCAAAGGCTCCATATGTCATGCAGTGAGAACTGTCTTAGCTTTTACATTAGCTTGGCAGGGTTCCAGTTCAACCTGGATTGTTCAGTGTAAATGCAAAAATATTTGTTTACATTTTTATTTCTGTATGAAAAAAAGACTAACAACTAAAATGTATTTTCCCTGAACACATTTGGCTACCCAAAACACAATAAGCCTCTATATCCCAAAAAGGACTCTTGGTTAGTTGGTTTCTAAAAGAAACAGAACATACCAGACACATGTTTCCTGTACTATACAGTTTCTACAGACCCACTACACTACAGGAAAGTACCTTCATATGCATTCTTCCAAAACATAAGCACTCACCTGACACAGCATTAATGTACAATTAAAAGAGCATTTTAGGATGTTTTTGGACTAAGAGGGCACTCTCTCCTCGGTCTTCATTTTACTACAAAGTTTCATTGAAATATTTTGTCTGAGAGTTATATCAATTTCATGAACAATATTGAGGCAATGAAGACATTTTCTTAGGAAATGCATCACCATTGCATGCTCCTTTAAACTTTGGTAGCCCTTTCTATAACTAGCATGTACGGATAAATGTGGAGTATGCCTTTCAAATTTTAATTTATGTGGCAAAGTTTTGAGAAAATTTTAGTAGTTGTAAGAAAGTAAGTGTCAGGAACCACTTTTTCGCTGCCTGAACCATGGCTTTTTTATACCTGTGGCATTTAAATCTGCTACAACTAGTGGCCACCCTCTGCCACTGGAGCACTCAGAACTCATTATTAGGATCAGGTGTGCCTTGTTACCTGGGTTGAGCCCTAGTCAATACATCCAGCTGGGCCTTGTAACCTGGATTACCCTGCCTTTATGAACCTGCCCTGCCCTTCAATCAGGGCCTTTGTATTGAAGTCTATGGACCTTCCTGCTGTGGCTCTGCACCTGTACTGTTCCTGACTCCCTGCTTTGTGCCCTTCCAAGCGGGCTGTATGCCTTTCGTGCCCTTCCAAGCGGGCTCCCTGCCAAAAGACTTATTACCTGTATTTTATTTTGCCATAAGACCGGTTTCTTGCTTAGACTGTATTACCCTTATTTGCTGGTCCTGTTATATAAAAATACACTGCATTACCTGGATTTCTGCTTGTGGTGTCTTTGCATAATCATGCACCGTAGTTACAAACTGAACCCCAAGTATCCCCTGCGCATGGGCTCCTACCCGACCTGATCACCCGAGTCCTGACAGAAAGTTATAAATGAAAAAAATATAATAAATAAAAATTGACTTGCGTAATGAAACAGGTAAACATTGCACCTCAACTACAAATATGAAATACAACTTACTTTCTTTGCTTCTTGCCTAAAGATAATATACTGTATTGGCCTAAATATAGGCCGCACTTTTTTTTATAATCGGGATTTAGCGTAGGGATGCGCAACTCATATCGCCTGATGTCTGAGACATGCAGTTCCAGGCACCGGGTTGGTGTTTTTTTTTTCCAAGTAGCAGGTCCACTGCAGAGGACCTGGATCCTCCTCTATGACAGCCAGTGGATGTCTGCACGATGCCCATAGACAACCTCCACTGCCGGCACTTCCGCCAGAGTTTCTATAACGGAGCACAAAACCTTCCAGTGCTCCACCATAGAAGCCCTGGCGGACTTGCCGGCAGCAGAGGTTGCGCACAGATGTCCACTGGCTGGCCACCAGGCAGTCTGGAGAGGGGGAGAGTGGCATATCTAGAGGCCATAAAACATCTGGGGGCAGAGTGGCATATTAGAGGAGCAGAGTGGAATATCTATGTATTTGTGTATTTTTTTCTTTAAAAATATTTTTTTCTTTAAAATAGCACCAAAAGGGTGCCACCTAAAATCAGGTGCGTCCTATAATCCAGCCAATACGGTATTTGTGATTCTTGTGAAGTGATCATTTGTTTCCATACCTTGCCCCTGCCTTGTGAATCAAGCTTTGTAATGGACAATACTACTGATGGTTAGTGGAGACTGAAGTAAGGACAAACTGATTTCAGAAAACTCACTACAAAATACAGCAAACCCTATAAATACCTGGTTTCCGAAAACGCAAAAAAATGAATAAAGCACTGTCCTGAAATGACATATAATCAAGTGTACTTAGGTGATCTTACTTCAGAAATAAATAGGCCACTATTTTAATCTTCAAAGACTTGTTCTCCTCTGGCATATTGCCACAAAATGTGTGGGAAAGAAATGCATTGTGATTGCTTAAAAAGGTAGTGCATTAAGCACTAGAAAGTTTGACAGAGAAGCTTTTTAAGTGGAAGTCTAGCACACAGTATTTACTAATACATTAAAAATCGGTATAAATGGGCATATACCTATAGAAGATCCATCCTGTCAAATATTACGGTAATAAGAACAAAGTTAGAACAGAAACATGTAGTAAGTGTGGTTTATTTGCATTCTGGAAAAGCTGTTGAAAACATTCCATATTTTAATGCATGAATTAATATAGATTGAATACAAAGCCATCTGAGCGTTAATAAAATCAGTGAGAAGAAAGGAATGTATTGTTTCTATGTAGATCTAGATTTTTTCTACCTAAAATATATCATTCAAGAAAAAAAGATCAATAGATATAGTATATTTAGGTGCTGTGGTGTACTCGGCTACTTATCAGCACAAGAAATACAACATATACAATGTAATACTATAAAAATTGGGTTCTAAAATATACATGGATAAAAACCTAATCATATCCCTAAAATCATGAAATAGTATGTACATTGGTTCCAGTGTACATGAAGTTGTGCATAATTTAGTTAGGGGTCCTACTTTTAGAATTAATTGTATAAATTGGAAAAGTAAAAATATATATTAACTAAGAATTTTCAGTTATGAACTGAGTTTATATACATATGTATTAATTTTACTTATCAGATGTAGTTGCAGTAATTTGTTATTTTGTACGTTCTTGCACATTCGATAAATATCACATTTGTCTAGACTACAGAAATGTTTTCGATGGTGAAGCTTATGGATTTGTCTTGATTTTCTTTGAAATAAATTTTAGAATAAAGAATGTGTCAAATAACATCAATATCAGCTTTGATATCTTATGTAAGGGTGTTGGAGGAAATGAGTAAAGCAGAACTAACACTATAATAAGCTTTTTTTTTTTTGTAACATGCTGGAAACTTGTGTATTTGCTAATATTACCAATCCAGACATGGATTCCAGATATCAGAGGTAGGCACCTGGGGCATCATGGAGTTACTCTTTTTGAGCTCTCTGTCTCCTTCTGAAGGTGATACAGATATAGAAAACACTAGACGTGTGCATTTGCATTCATACGAATTTGAATTTTAATGAAATGAAAATGGGAGAGAGAATGCTTCTATTTTGGTGGAAGTTCCCACAGAGTTATGTCCACAGAGATGATAGCACATAGCAGATTGAACATTGAAAATAGAAGATGAAGAGAGAAGTGAACAGTGAAGATAGAAGACAGAAGGTGATGAAGATGTGGAAGTAGTAGGCAGAGAAGGTAAGGGAACATTTACAGAGCGTGAGAGGGGAACAAGATTGTGAGTGAGATGTGTCACGATCCCGGCCAGCGTTCATCGCAGGGGTGCTCGCAGCATCGCGCTCCTGTTCAGAGCGCGTCGCCCGAGTACCCGTTGAGACGGGATCTTATACGGAGTGTGTTGCCCGAGTACCCGCAGTGTCACGGTCCCGTCCGGGACACGTCGCCCGGGTGCTCGTGGTGTCACGCTCCGGTGAGGAGTGCTTCTCCCGAGTACCCACAAGTAGCGGGTACTCGGTACTTACCCCTCCAAGACCGATGCCGCAACGGTGTGTCTTCATACGCATTGACACAGTGATAGACACCCACGGCATCATACACCACGCCCCCCTTTGGATTCTGGAAGGAGGAGACGAAACGTCCATTGGACGTCGTCACTGATGGGGGCGGGACATAAAAGGGCGGCTAGTTTAAAAACTGAGCACTGATACCTGTTCAGTGCTCAGTTGTTCTTACAACTAAGCTGTATGCTAGCTTGTTGCCAAAACCCTCTCTGCCTGATACCCGCTGCCGACCTCTGCTTGCCTTGTGACCTTGTTGAACCTCTCTGCCTCCTGACCGGATTGCCTGAACCTTCTCTGCCTGATGCCCGGTGCCGACCTCTGCTTGCCTTGTGACCTTGCTTTCTACAGAATGTTTTAAGTATTTAATTATCTGAGTACGATGACCCTTTTTTGGAAGATTTTAGTTTTTGTATTACATTAGGCTTTTTTTTGTTTTTTCTTCTTTGGTCTCTATTGTTAAGCACCTTTAAAATACATTTAAGATGTCTTTTGGGCTGTATTATGTTTTTGTTTTTTTTAAATAAGGGTTATAATGTAAAGATGTGCTGTTCTTACATCCGTATACATGTTTACTAAGTGCTTTGGTCCATTTATGTATGGCTTTTTGTATTTTTCCGTGTATACTCTTTCCTTCGCTTTGCTAATTTTGCAGCTTGTCTTCTTTTCTATTCCATTTAGCAACATGTTGCTATGACAACCAATATGTATTTATTGCATCCTTTGACTTTTTCCAATTGTATATGAATTTTGTATGAGCACTGGGCAGACTGGATGGGCCGAAAGGTTGTTATCTGCCGTCACTTTCTATGTTTCTGGTTGGGGCGCACACGAGAGGAAGCCCGCTGAAATGAGCAGCACAGAGTGTCAAGAATTCCAGACAGCGAAGGGTGAAATGTTACATGCAGTTTGCTTGTTTCTATCCATGTTGGAATGTAGTGTAGTATATTCCCAACCACCAACCCCCAAAACCAGAAATAACAGACACGAAAACTTGATCTTGGCTAAGAAAAGTATAACAGTATAACTTCCAAAACATGAACAATATTATGAAATAGACTGCCAAGATTGTTTTACACCATGCCCTAAACATTCTGGGGTGTAACCTTCTCCCTCGTCCATTAAACACCACATATGTCAACTTGTGCCAGCCACCAGCCAGCCTTTAGCTCAGTGAGCATGACCAATCCCTTTACCAGAGGTTAGGGGAGGGATCTGCCCAGCTACACAATCATCGTCCTAGACACCTGCTTCAACCTCTATTGAGAAGTACACACAACGCCTGGTGGGACAAGAAAACCAAGTAGGAACATGGAAAAATAGAAAATAGTGAAATAGGGAGAGGGGACGGGAATCTGCTCACCAGCCAGTACCAGCAAAGTGGCTGCCAAAGAAGGGGATATTCACACACTCCCCCACACCCACATATGGCCCGTGACCCGCAATCTGGGCCCTTCACCCAAGGATTCAACCTTTTGTCCCAGACACCTCAGCTCTGCTCCCCTGCCACCTCCAACTGCTTACAACCGCAGCCACCATGCACTAGTCTGTAGCCAAGTCTCATCATTGCTGGAAGGAGTCCACTTTTATATCTTTTAGTAATGCATGAAAATCTATGTAAATTTGTGTCTACCTGATCGTACTCATCAAACAGGATCCCGATGATGTACTCCCTATCCTGTCAGTCTGGGTTCTCAAACTCCCAGCATTCCTGGTTCATGGACATGTTCAACTGTGTTCTGCCAAACTAGAACATTTCACATAACACCATCTTGATTTAAAGTTCCTGTTATATTTATACAGAAAATAGCTGGCAGAAAAACAGTATTAACCCTTACACCAGCATGTCTTCACACTATTAACCCTTTTGCATCACAATTCTCTTCTGAGCATTACAGTCCGCATTGACAATTCCATCCTTCTGTTTAAACGCAGACTGCGTTTCAAACAGTATATACCCATAATGCGTCCTAGGTATGGGGTGAAGTTTTACAAGCTTTGTGAAAGTTTTACAGGGTATGCAGTCTGGGAGGAAAGACAGCAATCTATATCTTCCTGGCTGCCTAGACTCACTGACTACAAGTAGCAACATAGTGTGGGAACTACATTTGCCCTACTTGAGTAAAGACTACCACTTCTGGGTAGATAACTACTATAGCACCCCAGAGTTATTTAAATGTTTATTCCTTTTTGACACCCCAACTCTTTCCATGCACGCATTTTGCCACCAGCCTTTGTCAAAGCTTGCAGAAGTATTTTTGTGTGTTTTTCTTTCCCACACACATTCTACTTTAGGTATGAACTTACAGCTCATGGTATACGCTACTGTTAAACAACAACCCACGATATGTGCTAAGCATGTACTCCACAGTGAGTACAGTGATACCCCCCATGCATGGGTTTGTCAGATTATTTGGGAAGTAAAAGGCCCCCTTTGCGAGTTGTGCATTTTTGTTGGAATTTCTACATCTGCTCAGTCTGTCTAATTTTTGGGCCAATTTAATTTACCCCACCACATTTTTTAAAAGTAGACAGCACATGGGCCTTTAACATACCAGTATTTTAACTCTTTCCATGTGAGAATTTTTGTGACGATATGGTGCTAATTTTCGGATTTGCTCATAAAAAAACAAATTTTTATATATTTTTTTAACGGTTTTCTTTTTCATTATTTATTTGTTTTACAAATCACACTGTGATTAGTAAGCTGGGCTCCATTGACATGGTTGAATGCAGTACCTGGAGAGACCTTCTTGAGAACTTTCAAGAGGCGAACTCTCTTGCGGTCATGGTGTGGGTTTTCGGTGTCACTGAATGCCACGCTATTGAGGCATTTCAAGACACAGTTTAAGCTCTTTTAATTCATTCGTCCGTCGATATTATATAGGGCACATGTTGATGTCGGAAGGAGGGGCCACACAGGGCCCCTGCTGCTGATCTTGGTGTTACTGAATGGCTCTACATCAAGGCATTACAGAGACACAGTTTGGATGAAGAAAGCAATCATAGATCACTTTCTACACTCTTTTAAAGTCATGACGTGCCAGGCATAAACAAATGCTGTATATGCACAAAAAAAAATCTATGTGTGTGGAGTATTTCCGTAACCTGGGGATGCAACTGATCAAAGTCTGGCTGGATTTCCATACCATAACACATAACCTGTGCAAAAAATCCTAACCAACGCAGAAGTGTTGGTGAGAAAAGTGCAGGAAATTACTTTTATGACTAACTTTGGCAGTGATGGGTACACCAAACAGCTGCATGACAAGTGTCCAGAAGCTCCTAGAGACATACCTTGGGTTGTGTGGACCAGATCTGGTATGCATAAGACTGTGAAGCTGTATTTTGTATTGGAAGTATCGGTGCAATACATTTTATGGGCGTACTGGTATGTCCATAGGGTAATGAAGTGGTTAACATGTAAGCAGAAATAGGCATTAAGTATTTCCGAGCAACCATTCAGAAAATATATTTTATTGGTCAATAAGGCTTAAGAGATATATGTGTAGACCTCCATATAGTAATTTAAATCACCTGTGTATATGTTTAAAATTATTTTTCAGAGGAAATTTGTAGTAGAAAAAAAAGGATACGTTGACCAAAGTGACAAAAAAGCAGATATAAATTATAAAAGACTGGGACAACCCAGCCATCATATGCACTCAAATGTGTATGATACTTGAGTACTCTCTTTAAAATATCTTATTCCCTTGCAAATTAATTAGATGAGTCTATATTGTCCACTGTCCCCTATAAAATTACATTAAATAAACAGGTGAAGCACTCATGGAAATTATTGCTTTACCCCGGTTTATAAATACAGATAGATGCTGAATTGGAAAAGCCAGTTACAAAATAAAATGTCAGAAGTGAAAGAGAGATTTACTTTACTTGTTGGCTAAATGCTACTTTTTTCCCGCTTGGGGCAAAACATTTATATGTATAAACAGATTATATGTCTTCTATCTTTCTTGAATCTAATTTTCTAATACTCCACATTGTAACTCCATGCACGTTATGAAAATTGGGTTGTTCAAAGTACATTAATGACAATCCTTATCAAAAAATATTGAAGAATTATTTTTGATTATACCAAACATTTAGTGCCCTTTTAACGCACAAGCTCCACAATTTTATGCAAATCAGCTTTATTTTAACATAGTGTAGTTACAGTGTGAACACATAAAACAATTTAAATTAGCATAGTGGCTTTAAAAGGTACCGTCTAATTACAGGCAGTGGATCATTTGCTTTTACAATGTCTAACATAATAAAGTGGATTCCTATGTCATTAATTGAGGCACTGTTCATACTCCTCACATTTACTACAATTAAAACACATTAAGATGTTATCAGAGTTGATAAAGTGTTTTAAATTTGTGTACACTGGTTTAAAGTGTGCTATTAATAAAGTATATTTATAGTTTTATTGTAGAGCAGGTCTAAGTAGTAAGTTGAAAAACTATTAATCTGAAATAGTAAAAAGTCCAAATATTGTATCTAATCTAGTAAAACAAGTACAATTGATTTAAGAAATCTTAAAGCATCTCCTTATAAATTGCAATACACAGGTAGGTGGCATATTTTTTTCAGATCTAAATGCAATTGAAGCATTAACAAAAAGTTGTGCATGTTTTTGTTAAGTTTAAATTAAGGACAAAAAAGCCTGTGTTTTCAGGATCTCCTTTCAGGTGGGGTAGAACTAATGGAACAGACTCCGATGAGAAATGGTATAGGCTGAGGAAGTGAGAGAATTTAAACATGCGCACAGCCCAAAAACAGTAATAGTAATCAATAGACAACTTACATAAACCATTCATAATCATCAATTAATAATATTAATGATCTTTTTTTAAGCTGAGAGATAAAATGGGCAATTTTTGTTTCTGAGCTTTCTGATACAAGATCAAATTGCAAATTACATTTAGGTGTTCAAATATAGCATGCCCTACCACACCACAGACTTGATCTGGGTCAATGACTTTATATATTACAGTTTTGGTTCTGTTAGCGAAAATTTATATCAACATTCAACAGGGTGATAGGTCTTAAGTTTTCTGATTATAACCTATTACCCTTCTTAAAAGCTAGAGTGATGATGCCCTTCTCCGGGAAAGGGTACCAGCAGTAAAGCTTTAAAATGCATCATACAAGTCAGTTAGCGTGAGCTTTCTGCTTAAAGTCACTTGATCATCTAATTCTAAAACACTGGCATAACTACAGAGGTCACACCAGGCCCTTTCTTCCTGTCCCCTCGTAACAGTTTAAAATAGAAAGGGCCCTTCTGACAAAGAACTCAACGATCCAAGTCGGAAGTGCCCTTTCCAAACTATTTTGAACCAGCATGGGGAAATAGGAACGTATCGGGTCACATGACGTGACGTGACCCCGCGGTGTCAGGATTCCACCCTACTATCCCGGACCATCCACCAAGACCATGGACCGGACCAAGTATGTTGCTGTCATCTGTGTCTGCACTCACTAGTGGCCGCTCTTCCTTCTCTGGAGCACCAGTTATTGATTGCTTGGGACAGCTGAGTCTGAGGCCCTTCAGTCAGGGCCTTTGCATTAACTTGTTGGGACTGCTCTGCTTTGGCCCTGTACCTAACACTGTTGTTCTTGCCGTCTGCCCTGCCAGTGGGCTTCCCGCCGCCTGCCCTGCCAGTGGGCATCCTGCCGTCTGTCCTGCCAGTGGGCATCCTGCCTAGAGACTTACTGCCTGTACTTGTTGTTCCTGTCACCTTCTTTAATACAGTACCTTACAAAGTATTCTGCCTGTGCTGTGTTTTATTGCGCCTGTCTGCATCATCCCTCTAGCCGTCATGGATCATGGGGTACAGACAGAACCCCTTATATCCCTCCTACCCGACCTGCTTACCAGGTTCATGAAACGCGGTGAAACCAAGTCTGCTTGCACACTGTGCGTGCATAGCTAGAGGGAGAGCTGCAGGAGCGGTGAGAGGTAAGCGGGGGCGGGATATATGTATATGTGTTTGTATACATATATTGTGTATATGTATGTGTACTTGTGTGTGTGTAAGCATGAATGTGCACTTGTGTATGTGAACATGGATGCGTACTTGTGTATGAGCACGGATGTGTACGTGTACGTGTATGAGCATGGATGTTTACTTGTGTGTGTGTGTGAGCATGCATGTGTACGTGTGTGTGTGAGAGCATGAATGTGTAATTGGGTGTGTGTGAGAGCATGGATGTGTAATTGTGTAAGTGGGGTGAGATGGAGTGTGTGTTAATGAGTATGAGAAAGTGTCTATAATTTGTTCAAGTTAGGTTACATATGTTATATGGCACAGACCAGTCGTGTGGAGGCAATGATAGCACAGACTAGCTGTTGAAGTTCGTTTTTTAGTTATGCCCCGGTTCAAAAACATTAGTTACTTTTAAAAAGGATAGATCTATAATTTTTCATTAAAAAGGTGTGTTAACATTCTTGTGACCAGCTGAACTGGTAGTTTCGTTAATATTAGCCCTTGCTGCCCATATATATTAATATTAGTTCCTGCTGCCGATATATATATATATATATATATATATATATAAATATTGGATCCTGCTGCTGATGTAGATATATATATATAAATATTAGCCCCAGTTGCTGATATATATTAATATATATATATAAATATTAGACCCTGCTGCCGATAGCAGGTATAAATCAACACATTAACACACAAACCCAGCTTTGCATGCATAGATCAATTGAAATTCACTTGTGATCTCAGCACTGAAGGTATATATCAAATCAACCAAATCCTGTATTTGCAGGTATACAACAACAATATATAAAACGTAGCATTGCAGGTATAGATCAAATAAATACATGGAAACAACATTGCTGGTATTACCGTATTTGCTCAATTATAAGACGACCCTGATTATAAGACGACCCCCCAAAATCTGAATATTAATTTAGGAAAAAAAGAAAAAGCCTGAATATAAGATGACCCTATAGGAAAAAAGTTTTACCAGTAACTGTTAATTCATGTAAACTATTACATTTTTTAATAAAAGCTATGATTGAGAAAAATATTTTGTTTTTAATTCCTTTTATTTTCCAACATGCCCCCAGTTATGCACATCTGCCCCCAGGCTTGTCACTCTGCCACCCCTCTGGCTTCTCACCCCTATATGCCACTGGGCCCCATGATATGCCTTTTAACCCTCTAAATGCAACTGTGCCCCATGATGTTCCTTTTAACCCTCTATATGCCACTCTGCCTCCAGACATGCCTTATACCCCTATATGCCACTCTGGCATTTAGGGGGTAAAAAGGCA
>VKOC01008460.1:0-12681 GCA_009364415.1 Spea multiplicata | reverse complement strand
ACAGAGCATGGCGGAGAGTATGGAGAGTATGGCGAAGTCTCAGAGTGTTATGTTCTGATATTTGGTAAAATATCTGTATGATTCTCATTCCCTTGTGCTTCACGTAGAATGGAAAGGACCCTGAAGGGAGTGTAGACTCTGGGAGCCTCACTCAGACCACTCTACCTGATATCTCCCTGGTGAGTAGTCCAAATAGGTCTACATGCTAAGTCTGAATAATTCTTCCCGTTAGGAGATCGGCCCTCGACCTACAGAGTAATTCTACAGCATGACAAATGTATACAAAGAAGAGTCGTGTCTGAATGTGCCACACAAGGGAAGACTTGTGACTCTGGTCCCAAGGCTCTTGGTGGCCAAGGGAAGCAATGATTTAGGCTCCTTCCTTCAATGACCACCATCCAAAAAGGTGGTTTGCCCCACTGGCAAGTCCAGCCCTGGTCTCAGTTACTGACTAAAACACTTTTAGCCACATATACTCAACTATTTTGCATATGACCTGACAGTATTACTAGAATATAATGTTTCATATGCATATTTCTTTGCTGTAGATCGATTTTATTTTCTTGCCAGAAAACTGATCATACCACAAGGGCAGGTTTAAAAGTTAATACATTTTAATATGATTACTTTTCCCATGGACAATATATACAGACAGCAGAGAAGGGCCCCTTCAGCTTGTCATATATTGGCATACTCTATGTTTGAGTGGCATCACAACTACAATACTGCTTTGGAGGACCAGATGAGCTAGATGCTCATCTTCAATGGCAAAGCCTGCAAGTCATATTTTTTGGGTGTTAACCATAAGCATTTTTGTTTACAGGATGATGTTGGTTCACTTCTAGAAGAACCACCAACATTCCAACCAGTTCCACCTCCAACCACTGAACGTCAGCCACCTTCAATGCGGAAGCAAGGTGGAGAGCGAGCAGAGCGTCCCTCCTCTGGGTCATCTCATTCAGGGCTTTTCTTCACTGTGCCCTCCAATCCCAGCCCACCATTGCCATCTGTTACTACACCTTCCGCTTCCCCTCAAACGCAAAACTCAAACAAAGCAATCTATGCCTCCATCTCCCCCAAAACTCCTAAAACACCTGCTCCACAGCTGGCTCTGGTCACGCAGGTGCCGCTCACACCGTTCCCTAGGGTGCAGTCCCCTTCGCAGCTAAAAGTGACACCCGAGAGTCCCACTCAGCCTCCCATGCCATCTCACGGTACTGCCGCAGACACACAGAACAGTCAACATTTCGTGATGGTTGAGGTTCATCGCCCCAATAGTGAACCCGATGTGAATGAAATCCGAGCTGTACCCCAAACACGAGGTGAGTAACCGCAACGTACATTGGAAATCATCTGGTTTGTTAGGCAATTGAGACACAATTCACACATCATTCAAAAAAAGTGTCAGGCAAATTTTACACGGAAAAGAAGAGGTTCTTTATTTTCAGTAGACTTCTCAAAGTGGTCACAACACAACTGCCCCGATGAGGAGGTGCTAAAGAGAGAAGCCACAAGCAATTTTTTTATTCCATGCTGATGAAAACTCGGGCACCCCATGCCAAATGATGGTGTCATCATTTAGATTTCGTGTTTGAGTACCACACAGGGGCAGGAGGCCTATGATCCTGTCCAGCTCACAAAGTTCAATCAATCTGTATAATATACATATGCATAATATACATAATTTACCTCCGTCTGTGAATAGGTTTGGGGTGAATTGCAGTCAAACACTGTTTTTTTTTAGTCTGCCACAAAAATAAGGGTCTGGTCTGTAGAAGAATACCGTGACACCAAATCTTAACTGCCCTTGATACATCGCACATCTGACTTGAATAATAATGCCATTACAGAACGAGAATATTATTATTGAGTTCATGGAACACTGATTTTATGAGATTTCATTTAAATGGAATATTAATCCTGCGGCACGATATGCTGTACTGAAGATGTACTCTTGGGAAATAGCTCCCTCTTGTGGCAAAGCTATTGAATGCAGATCATGGCAAAAGGAACCATCCTTTTAAATTGTCCTAGACTAAAATATTAATACTCAGTTTAAAGTTTAAAAAAGCAATACACCTATTAAAAGCCCCCCCCCAAAAATATATGATTACTATTGGAAAGGTATCTAAATTTACTGATTTCAGGATCTGTGTGATTATTCCTCCCCATTGTTATCTCTCCCATGCTGATTATTGTTGATTGGTTCAGGCCCCCTCCCTAAGGGTGAAATGGGGTGATGCTACCCAGTAAAGAGCTTTTTCTTTAGAGCAGACCCAGACCTGCAGTACACCTCTGTCGGAGCGCAGTTTAAAGGGGAATTCTCACCACTTTTTATTACTAGTATCAGATTAAATAGATGTTTTCCAAACAATATTGTGCTGTTTTGGTATTAAAACAGTTCTTGGTTTTGTATAATATGTTTTCCGACAGCAGTATAACAGCCATAGGCATGTGTATTTTATTGACTGTGGAAAACAACAGAATGGCTCGGTCTTAATCACCATGCTGGGGAATCCCACTGTCTATGGAGGACTTTATTAGCATTGCCATAAAGAATCATTTCAGCGTGGTCTTCCAAAATATCATGAAAGCCTCCAGGTCTGTAGATAAAGGACCTTAATTTATACAGTGCTGTATCTTATGACCAAAGAAAACACTTTTTTCGCGGACTTTCCCTTTAAACATGCTGTTTTTGGTGCTGATGTGTGCATTGCTTGTGCCATTATTGGTTCCCTTGTGTGTACTTCTTTGTGTGTGCATCCCTTCTGTGACATGTCTCTCCTGTGTTCAGCCGTCCTGCCACTCTCCCCCCCAGCCTCCCTCTCTCAGCTCTCAGACAGTGGGCAGACACTCAGTGAGGACAGTGGAGTGGACGCAGGAGAAGTTGGAGGGGGCAGCAAAGATAGCAGCCCTCAGCCCCAGAAATCCAAAGGCTCGGAGGCGATGGCTAAACCGGTAAGCAGAGGGAGACCTATTCGGGACAATTTCTCCTAACAGTCTACTTGTCCAGTGTGAGTTGTGAATGGACAGTCAAGTAAAGGAGGTGATTGCACTTTGCTGGGCCAAGTCATCACAAAAGCTAAATACGCTTCCGACCACAGCTCTTTCCATCCATCGTATGATCCCACGGAGGCTAAACTGACTCAGTGGGTGGGATGTAGTCAGTGAAGGAGTCATCACTCCAGGGGTAGAATCAGAATTCCCTATGTTATTTTTATATAGACTTCATGTTCAATGTCATCAAGTACCTCAGCAGTCCATTTTGAGGGAACTTCTCCCATGAGCACTGTCACAAAGATCCACCAGTGACCTACAGGAGATGTATTCCAAGGTTAGGGAGTTCTGATGGACAGATATTGTGAAATTCTGGTTCCCAGGTGGATAATGGGAACCAGGACCAGCCGCCATGTGCTGGATACAGGTGCCCACATGCTTCGCGTTTTTGTCAGCTGGAAGGTCTATGTGGCACACGTATCCAGCAATGTTGGAGACTTTGTCCAGCATGCTCAACGGCCAGGATGGACCTGATGGGAGCTAATACATTTTACCTCTTACAGCCAGGTTTGCTGGAGCCAACTGCAACCCTAATACGTGTCATGAAAACTGCACCTACCCTGGGGATAGCCATCGAAGGAGGAGCCAAGACACGCCAACCACTGCCACGTATTGTGACTATACAGGTATGACCTACGTATTGTGATTATACAGGTATGACACACAGTCATGGTTAGGTTTCTTCACAGTATCTGGAACCTATCAGTAATTCTGAGCCTGTCCACCCGTATAGCCATTGATGGCTTTGCCAGGATTTTTTTTTTTAAAATATTAAAGCCTAATTTTATTATGGAATATATTTTCCTTGATAATATGTAATCTATTGAATCTGTTTTGTCTTTGTCGTGGATCCCTGTCCTGTTGGTGTGCCCCACGCAGCGAGGAGGCTCTGCACACAACTGCAGCAAGCTTAAGGTGGGCCAAGTTATACTAGAAGTGAACGGGATCTCCCTGCAGGGTAAGGAACACCGAGAAGCAGCCAGGATCATCGCCGAAGCCTTCAAGACCAAAGAGAAGGACCACATGGACTTTCTGGTCACAGAGTTTAACGTGTCTCTATAGTAGGCCCTTGGGATGTTCTGATCAGAGTATGACCCAACCAGGGCTCCGTGCCACGAGAAACATGTACTATATGCTACTGTGCATACTGTGTAGCTGCCATCTGTGTGCTCTTGCTGCGTAAGTGGTCCTGCCATTACAGCGTATGGCTTTCACATCCACAGAGAGTGTGATATCAACGCAGAGCTGGGGGGTTAGAGAGGCTAGCATCAATAAGTGATAAGGGGCATCGCGGAGAATAGGTAGCAAGAGATTCAAACCAAAAGTGGTAAAAGCTATCCACAGGAAGAAAGTACAGGCCATTAACAGTACAGACTAGAGAGAGATAACACCATCAATGAGAGGAGTCCCAAGTGATAAATCAGAGTAGATAGGTGTATACGCTAGACATGAGAGCAGAGGAAAAGCTGCTCAGACCTAAGATACAATATAGGAGGACGGAGAGAGCTGCTGGTTGGCTTGTCCATACAACACAGCGCAGGTCCCGTCACCGTACTACTGCTCTGTGCCTGTCCGATTCTTTGCAGGGAGTAAAGTGTCCTTTCCCCCCACCCCATCCATCCGGCTACAGTGTGTGCGTGATGTGCAGCCCACGCTGGGAACAGTTGTGTAAAATCTATGTAATTACAGAGCTCGTCACTTTAATTTTTCAATAAACCTCATATAAATGAAAGGTGGATCTCTGTATCTGTGGTCTGCTGCTGGAATACGACACATTGGTACAGTATACAGATGCGTGAGGAAAATAATCTGTGGTTCAGTCTTCCTCTATGACTGCCGCGCGGGCATATGCCGGTAAACCGTACGTGTTTACATATGCCAGAGGTGGTATATTGCCAGCCCTGTCTGCTTCAAAGACGAAATGAAACTATATCTTTGTCTACAATGGTTTATAATACCTGGAAGCCACATCATCCCTTTCTTTTCATTCAATATACTCATAATATACTGCCCCAGATCTCTGGGAAATAAAACACATCACAAACAGAAGGCCAGGTATAACCGGAAAGGTTGTTCTGAACACAACTGATGTATGGATCAATAATTCTTGCTGAACCCGTCACTTTCATCAATATGCACAGTTTTTTTACATACCTTCATGTATGCTTTAAAATACAGTTATTGGCCCATTCCATACATTGTGGATTCATAGGCTCCACGAAGCAGATTTATCTTCAAACATCTTTTTATATGTAACAGATACTTTGTTTCGCTTGTTGATAACCTAGTAATTTTATATGTCAGTCAAAAAGGATAGTGAGCATACTTTAGAAGAACAGCCCCCTCTCCCCGATTCCATCTTGGGCAATGCTGGACACAAAGGCAGTCTTTACTTAACAATCCTGGCCCTCTTGGGACTGACACCCAACCAGAACCTGACTACAAACCATCTTACTTCTTGTCATTTTCATACCACCTCCCTTATCGATCAGGATGTTAGAGCAAAACACTGAAAGATATGGATTGGGAAAAAAAAAGACAGGGTAAATATCAAGTTCTTCAAATGTAGAAGTCAGTGTTTATTTGAAACTAACAGGATCATAACATTATATATATATATATATATATATTGTATAAGGATATATATGAAACTAATAGCTTCATAACATTATAAATTATATATTAAACGTAAAAGCAGTAAAGCAAAACATACACCTTGTTGCTGTGAAACACTGTGGCATGAATACAAATGCGGAAAATGTTACTAGCCACATAAAGCTGCCTTTATAAAAATAGTGGGGTCTTCACAATCAGGGTCTGTACAGAATGGTTCTGTGTGTTTGTTTTTGGCAAAAGTATATCAGTAGGTTGATGCCAATTCGCTAAATGTGAGCACTGCACAGCCAATAGGAGACAAGAAGCAGGGAATTCCATCTCTCATTGGTTGCACGAAGCTTAAAGCGTCTGTAACCATCACTTGGAATTTAAGAGATATATACAGCGCACACAATCAAGTGATGTATATATTATCAGTATATACTGACGGAAACGTCACTGGTAAGAGAGACGTTTATCGCCTGCTCGGTTTCACTGAAGTGGAAAACTCCCTTTCGCTGTCAGTAGTTTAAATTCTGTGGAGTCGGTTCAAATGGCGAATAACCCTGAACAAATTTAATATTAACCGTAGTAATCGACTCCAGTATTCTTCAACTTCAGTTTTCGTCCGGGCCGCTAATAAATTTAACCAGAGCGGCCCTAGCCAATCACTTTGGCTATTATTAATAAACATAGAGCCAATCACTTGGCCTATTACTAAATAATAATGTGATATTAGATGCATTCAACGTTGTATGATTATTATCAACGGATGTGAGCTGTACTTTCTGAAAACCATTAGTTGGTCAACATGCAGAACACAAACATCCTTCAGGGGACATCAAGCTGCAGGCGTCTCCCGGTGTTTATAAGGATATTGGGGGGGCTGAAATGTTCAAGCAAACTCCTGGTTTGGGGAAAACACGTCATAGATTGATATCACCAGGTAAATCAGGTTTAGATAAAAAAGTATTCTGCTTAACAGAGCTGACGCAGAACTTCATTTAACCCATTACCGCTATCCAACTATAATAACAGATCCAACCGCTAACACGGCCTCTGAAATCCGAGTTGCTATTGTGTTATCTGTGTTGTAATTAACACACTACTTTGTAGAGCCTCCAACACACACATCACATACTTCATGGTGACTTCTGCAAGAGAGATGACATTTTTCTGAATAATATTTAGGTTATCAATTTAAATATATGTTATAAAGTGACAGTAGCATGTTTAATAATAAAATATTCTTCCAGACTATATTTCCTTGGCTCCACGGAGGTGTTCCAGGAAAAGCTGCCATACCTCCAAGCGGGAGATCATCGATCTACATATTCCCGCAGTGTTAAGAGATAATAACGTTCAAAAATAAAAATCTCTTTCTTTATAGTGATTGTATGTTTAGAGATTGCTGCCCGTCCCAGCTGAGGCATAAAAAAGCCTTCAGGAATCTCAGACAAAGCACTCTGTTATTGAAAACTTTCAAATGTTGTCAATACGGCAGTTGTTATTGGCTGTTTATGTATCATGTGGTAATCAAGAGTACCTGGCAAAAAACAAACAAAAACCACAAAATGTAGAATTTTACATAAATAACTATTCCTGGACATTACTAGAGGCTGATTTTAGAAACATTAGTGTTACTTCTGCAGAGTAGGTGGAACAGCACATTTAAGAAGTAATAGGCATTGGTACTGAACTCATCTGCCGCAGGAATTTCTGAACTGATAAATATAGCTAAATAAAATGTAAAAAAATAAAACAACTGTATAACCAATGCTCTGTGGGCCAAGACTACTGTCTCAAATTGGTCAGATTGGTCATTCTCTATAGAAATAAACATACGTATATATTTGGGCCATGAGCAGCAGTGGGGTTTTTTTGTTTGTTTAATAGTTGCAAAACATTTTAATTTTGGATTCCTGGTTCTTCACTCCAAAGGGGCTTATAAAAAGATTTCATTGGAAATTGTCAATAAGCACGTTGCCATTTCAGTTGTATATTGAGAATAAACGCTCTGTGCTCAAAGCCTTACAATGTTAAGAAAAGAAGATACTTTTTCTGTTTCTTCATTGGCCTGAGAACAGATAACTATCAATAACGTAGTGTACAAAATCCAACGATCTCTGAATAGGAATTGGAGATTCGGTGTATGTCACAGCTCGCTCTTCTCTGTAGGGTAGGGATCGCCTTTTTCGCTACAGGATCTGTGCATGAAGGAGGAGGGTGGGTTTTGATACCTAGAAGAGGGTCTCTGCAGTTGTTAACAGCTCTGGCTTCAGCACATTATCTTCTCCGGTCCCAACCGCAGCCTTGATATCGGTCATGACAGCTACATCCCAACGGAACGTCAACAGTGCAGATGGGACCAATCCACACTCATTGAGAGCAGCCTCCTCTGTGTCTAGTTTCTGGCCACAGGGGACTAACAATTCAAATGGGAGCCAGTCATTCTGAAGCCGTTCGCGAACAAACTCAAGCAGCGCAGACACGCGTTCACGAGCATAGAACATGCCCTGCAGGATGTATCCATCTGGCAGCCGAATTCTTATCACCGTGTAATTATATTTCTTCATTTCCCGTTGTTCCTCTCTCTCTCTCATCGCTTTGGTTCTTAACACTGCGTTTCTCTCCACCGCCTCGGCCCTCTGCCTTTGTTCCCGTTTGATCTCCTCGGCCGTCAGGTTGTAGAAGTCATCGGGGAGATCGAAATGCGCAGCCTGGATGGAAGGAGTGAAGATCCGCGCTTGGCGTTCCAGGGTGGCCCTTACCGGCTCCGCAGTTAGAAGAGCCTCTTTATAGTTCTGCAGAGTATCCAGCCTTTCCAGCGCTGCAGTGCTCAGTACCAGGAACTCTTCCTGTGCTTCTTGTCCCGGGACAGCTTGTGTCTCCCTCTCAAATCCAATCGCCTCAAAGAATTCAAGAGCTCCCTCCAGGCAACTTATCCTGTCCTGGAACACCTTGTTGGACAGTCTGATGGAGCAATACTTCTTTTCCTCTGGGTGATTAATGATGTTATCGAGATATTTCCCTATGGTTTCTACTCCCACTTTCACCTTTTCTCGATCTTTGTTAAACGTGTGAATCTTCATGATGGACGCAGACGTAGGATCAGTGGCGGAGAGGGTCTGCAGGACTTCGGCGATATGTCTCTCCCTTTCTTCTTTCTTCAGCAGGGCACCGGTCAGCGGGCACCGGAACAAGATGTTACATACAGTAGTGGACTCCTTTACTCTTGACTCAGTGCTACCGTTAAGGCTTTTCGCCTCCTCCTTCTCTAGAGAAGCTTCCAGCTCCTTCCTAACCTGAGCCTTAATGGGGTCTTTGGCCGGGACTTTGCTTCTCACCTGCTGAGACTCGATTCTTGCCATTGCGGCGGTGGCTGCCGCTATCTGGGCCTCGCCAGTCGGTGGTTTTCGAGGTTTGGGAGGCTCATTGGGTCTTTGCGTTGGGTCCTCCCTCCTGTCCTCGCTCAGCTTGTGCCCGGGTCCCGCAGTCTTGAATTTAATATCGCTTTTAATACCCTGGAAAAACTTCTTCATCTCTGCGGAGCGACGAGAAAACGCCCGAAACTCCCACAGCAGCTTAAAACGCAGCCGAAACAACAACTTCCGGAATCTGACAGCTACAACCCGGAAGTGAACTCTCATAACCACGCGCGTGATGCTTTCTTAAAGTGGCGGCGTGTGGTGTGGGCGTTCACAACCCGATCGGGGTTTAAGCTCTTGGGACCACGTCCTGTCAGTGGGCCACATCCCGGGGCATTAACACTTTATTGCCCACCTGTACCACATACATGACACATACATTTAACATGTTAGTAACCAGCACATATAAGGTGTGTGCAGTATATGAGCTGTGTAACTGACTCCCATCTGCTTATACATCACACATACTGCAGGGGGCAGCACTTTACATGGGAAATATACAGTATATGTGGCCATGTCTGCCTTTACCTCTTATACATTTTCTATTGCCTGCCTCTGGGTATTTTTAGAGGAATTATGCCCTTTTTGATATATGTTTTATAGAAATAAAAGCGGTCTCAAATTCATACATTTGGATGCTAAAAGCTGCCTTTAAAGGGGGCCTGGGTTGCGCAATGGAGTTTGGGGGCATCTTTTCTAGGCTACTGGTGACGTAGCCAATGCAGGCGAGCCTCTGATCAGAGTTTAGGAGCAGGGTCTTGCTGCTTTACTCATGTTTCTGAGCATGGGGCTAGATTACCCTTCCATATGAGGATTTGGGGTGCCCACCATACACACAAGGGCTGTTCGCATGTTCCATACCTTGATTGCCCAAACTAGCATGGAAAGGGGGACCTGGCGCCCATAATTCACCTCCACATACAAAGGACAAGTTCTTTACGATCCCTGCTCTGATGGGGGCCGGTGACGCAAACAGTGCTTATCCAACAGATCTGCCAACACATGATTTTTATCTACGGACCCATCGGATGGAAATAATTAAGTGAGATGCCCACCGCTAGAAATGACTCCTCTCAGCCTATTAGGATATTTTGTTACATGGTGTGTATAGGTTACTCATCCTAACGGCAACAACAAATGGCTACTAGAGGTTTGTCACCCAACAGCATATTGCGCCATATGGATTGTCTGCCCGCCATAAATTGAACTTCTTACCAATACAGATTTTAACCAAAGTATTTTTAACTTAAATAAATGTATCGGAGGTACCCGCAGTTTGTTTTTTTTCATCATTATAATTGTTTTTGTGATTATTTCCCCATAGCAGAGGTGAGTTATGTGATAAGAGGGGGGGGCAAAACCTACTTTATAATCTGTCTGCCGGTCCTAAGCTGGTATCCAGCAGAGCTTTTTAAAGAGTTGGACTATAAAAAGGATTTCAAATTGTTCTATATGAATACTATTACGTGCATATATTAACAGAATGCTGACGTGTAGAATTTGGAGTAGATATGGTAGGGGTGGATGTGCAGAGGGCAGAGAAGGGGTTAATCCGGACTGCAGTCATGTCTCTTGGTCAACACTCTGGGTGATGGACATGTACACCCCACTCCTCGTCCCTTCCCCTCCATCCACAGCCAGTTTTCTGGGATCACACACACTTATACATTCATTCACCCCTTCATTCACTCATTCAGATACCCAACCGCACTGCTTTACCTGGAGCTTTCACTGTGGCGCTCGCACACTGTGTCTTTTACCACTCCCTGCTCATTCCCCCTTTAAACAGCAAGGTGTCCTGCACCTTGCACCCCACTAACACCAGTGGGACTGCCCATCGACGTTAGCAAACTAACAGGGGAAGCAGGAACGCAGTAGTGCCCACTGATGTCAGTGGTCTCGCTGACACCAGTGGGCAGTCCCACTGGCGTTGGTGGGGGGTGCAAGGTGCAGGACACCTTGCTGTTTAAAGGGGAAATGAGCAGGGAGTGGGGTGTATGAGAACACTGCTGTCGCAACCAGGAGTGGTCTACTTTTATTTACAGGCAGACCGGCAGCTGGTAATGTTGGGCCCAAATCACACGGGATGATAAGGGAGGTATTATACTTCTTCTTTTCTCCAGGTCTAGATACACAGTTAACATCTTAGTGTACAGAGGGAAGAACAATGCTTCAAGCCATGGTTCACCAGATATTTCCCCTAAAGGGTTTTTTCCTCCCCTGAGGACTTGCCATGTTTTTCCACAAACAGCATGTCTGTGCAATCTTTGTCCCCAAACACCTTGTCAGAGCCCGAAACAGCCTCCCTGTGCCATATCTGTCCCTAAACATAAATACATACTCATTCACACATACACATCACTTATTCATACATACTCATTCATTCACTCATTCACATTCATACTTCCTTTTGCACCCCCTCACCTCACCTGCAGGTTTTTCTGTGGCGCTCGCACACTGCACGAGCCACTTATTTCTTACAGCCCAGGAGAAGCGGGGACGCACCAGGGTCACATAACGAAACACGTTCCTGCTTCCTCAGGGCGGTGCAAGAGAGGTTGCTCACACAAGCACTCAAAGGGCAGCTGCTATGGGCCCCCAAGGAATGACTGGGTCCAGAGCAGCCACCCCCCCCACACACCGGGTTAAAGATGCCCCGGGCCTTGATGGCAGATAAGAAACAAACGAGTCTCCCTGCGTTCCCTAATGTAAGGCTCAGTCCTCACTCAGGATCCGTTAAAGGCTCACGCCCCCACCCCCCCCGAGCTGCGTTCAGGCAGGAAGTAAACGGCTAGCTCTCCAAGCTCCCTCTCCTACCCAAGCCTCCCTGTACTCAGCTGCCCACCCGACCCACGCGTACATTACTGCTCTGGATTTTGCAGTCAGGTCTAAACTAGTCTAGGTCTTATACTGTCAGAACCTCGAGGAGGACCACACCTACCTGGGCATATTGAAATAAATTGCATCATGTCCCACATGGTTTGCTGTGCTGGGCACTGTGTTGTGACAGGGCTGTTACGTGTTCAATGTCTGTGTGGGCACTGTGTTGTGACCAGTGCTGTTAGTGTGCGATGTGCTGTGTGGGGCACTGTGTGTGACAGTGGCTGTTAGTGTGCATGGTGCTGTGTGGGGCACTGTGTCTGTGACAGTGGCTGTTAGTGTGCATGGTGCTGTATGGCTGGTACAGAGTGCACGGCGTTTAGTGTCACTGTGTGGCTGGTACAGTGCGCACGGCGCTGTGTTCCATTTAGAGTGTCCGTTAGTATGCATGGAGTATTGCTTCACCGTGTGGCTGTTGGTGTGCTCGGCGCTGTCACGCTGAAGCTTGGTTGCTATGGTTACACTCACACAAATCCTCCTGAGCTCTGGTTTGTATAAAGCCTCTCCTGGCAACCGAGACTTAGCTGTGGGTCTGGGAGCAGAGAGGAGCACACTTCTGTCACTTCTGGGGTAACAGCGATTTATTCTCTTTAATCAACTTAAACCTTTTCTATGTAGTCACCTCCAGCACCGACACAGTACTTACGGCCTGCAGTGTGTCCTCTCCCCATCCTCTATCTTTTATTCCTCCCCAGCCTCTAACTTTTATTCCTCCTCGGCC
>VKOC01008457.1:0-11120 GCA_009364415.1 Spea multiplicata | reverse complement strand
TGTATAGATAAATCAGTGACCGGACCCCTGTATAATGTATAGATAAATCCGTGACCGGCCCCCGTATAATGTATAGATAAATCAGTGGCCGGGCCCGGTATAATGTATAGATAAATCAGTGACCGGACCCCTGTATAATGTATAGATAAATCCGTGACCGGCCCCCGTATAATGTATAGATAAATCAGTGGCCGGGCCCGGTATAATGTATAGATAAATCAGTGACCGGACCCCTGTATAATGTATAGATAAATCAGGTGTGGGCAAATAGCTGGAGTATGCCACTGGTTTCCATAGAGACTGCGCCGGGCACTACGGGTTTAAGAGAGGTGGGCCCCACCGCGGTCGCCGCTTTAAGCAGAGCTCTGTGTCACGCGCTGGGCGCGCTCCCGCTGTCTCAGTCCAAGATGGCGGACCTACTCGGTTCCATCCTCAGCTCCATGGAGCGGCCGCCTCAGGTCGGTGACCAGGAGTCCCGGCGCAAAGCTAGAGGTGAGTGGGGCGCGGGGCCCGTTGTGGGGATGGCGGAAAGGCGGCAGGAGGTGAGCGGCGGACGCTGGGCAGGCTCCGGCGCCATCGCTGTTTATCTTCTGAAATGTGGTAACCTGCTCGTACCTAGCGTTCTGATTGGATAGTATTCCCGTCACTCATTTATCATCTTTCCAATCAGCACTTGGGTTTGTGGAAGCGCTGTTTTTCATTGGCTAACTGTTTGTAAAGCGCCTGCCGACCCTGGGGCTCTTGCTGGCTGCGAATTCCTGCAGCTCTGTGATTGGCCGGGATCGGCTGCTCTCGTTGTTCGTGGTGTTACTTAGAAAGAACGCGATAGGCTCAGAAACCTTGTCCTTTCCTCCTATTGGAGGATTTATCTCAGCCGAATAGTTTGCTATCCCACTAGTGATTGGTTGATTATCTTGCTGTTTTCATTTGTTTGTTAAAGGAACAGATATGTGGGGCAATAAAGTAAATATAAACCCCCCCAAAAATGTATAGGCTGCCTTGTGCCCTGACACTGCCTGCAAAGAACGCCTTGTTAATAATTATACAGGGAACATATAATTGTCATGTGATACCAATCCAGGCACCGATTGGCTGTTGCTGTCAAGCGTTTATTCTGTGTTTCAGGTACTGGGGGTTATTTTCTTCAGATACTCAGATGTTTGGTGTATGTGGGGGTAACTGCGGGGCATTTCCTGGTGTACGTTACCCGTGTTTCCGGCACCCAGCATAGTCATGCTAGAGACGTCTCGGGGTCTTTTACCCCGGTCTTGGGGCGAATGGGTGGAGTCTCTGGGTCCTTTACCCCGGTCTCGGGGCGAATGGGTGGAGTCTCTGGGTCCTTTACCCCGGTCTCGGGGCGAATGGGTGGAGTCTCTGGGTCCTTTACCGGGGCGAAATGGGTGGGAGTCTCTGTCCTTTTACCCGGGTCGGTGCGAATGGGTGGAGTCTGGGTCCTTTACCCCGGTTCTCGGGGCGAATTGGGTGGATCTCTGGTCCTTTACCCCCGGTCTCGGGCAATGGGTGGAGTCTTCTGGTGCCTTTACCCGTCTCGGGCGAAGGTGTAGTCTCTGGGTCCTTTACCCCGGTCTCGGGGCGAATGGGTGGAGTCTCTGGGTCCTTTACCCCGGTCTCGGGGCGAATGGGTGGAGTCTCTGGGTCCTTTACCCCGGTCTCGGGGCGAATGGGAGGATTCAGATGGATAAATGGTGTCAAGAATGAATTAGTGAACTGTGTACGGTTTGCCCTCCCATCACCTCCTTGCCCCGCCCCCAGGGGCAGTTACTGTTTTTTTTCTTTTCTATAATTGCCCCGCGGTGATTAATGCTAACGCTGGTGATCCCACAGAGCAAGCGGCCCGGCTGAAGAAGATGCAGGAGCAGGAGAAGAGGCAGAAGCTGGAGTTCAGGAAGCGGGTGAGAGCCTCCGACAGACGGGCGACGCCATTTAGCTGCAGACCGGGGGGGGGGCGGCGCCACACTGAGCTGATGCTTTATGGCAATGCTAACGAAGTCCGTCCCTCCATAGACTTTCATTAGTCAGAGAGTCCTGCTGGTTGGTTAAGACTGACGTTATATTAAGGGGGATAAAAAAAACTATTTACGGGAATCTGTTTTTTAATCCGATCCGGATGATGAAATAAATCCTCTGTAATGGAAATTTTCACCCAAAAATATCTTAGAACCAACTGGCGCCACCCTGTTCCCATTTCCTAAATCATAGTTACCAACTGTCCTGTCTTTTTTTTTTTTTTTTTCCCCCTTCAGATGGAGAAGGAAGTCTCTGACTTCATCCAGGACACCACCCAGACTAAGAGAAAATTCCAGCCAATGGGAAAGATCGAGCGCAGCATTCTGTAAGAGACCTCCCTCCCCATCAACCCCCTAACCCCTTCCCCATCAACCCCCCTAACCCTCCCATATTCAACCCCCCCTAACCCCTCTTCTCTATTCAACCCCCCCTAACCTCCCCATCAACCCCCCCTAACCCCTCCCCCAGTCCCCTACCCCCCTAAACCCCTCCCATCAACCCCGTCCAACCCCTCCTCGATACCCACCTCTATGCCCCTCCTCTCTATGAGTCCCCTCTGATGCGTCTCCCTGTCCTCTTGCAGCCACGACGTGGTGGAGGTGGCCGGGTTGACTTCCTTCTCGTTTGGCGAGGATGAGGAAAGCCGATACGTCATGATCTTCAAAAAGGTGAGACCCTCGTGTTTACATTCCCTCCCTGGGTCCGCCTCTACCACCTCTGCTGGGAGGCTGCTCCATTTGTTTACCCCCGCGTCTCATTAAAGTAAAACTTCCCTATGGAGTCCCGTAATAAAGGCTTCTCTGATTTGTCAGGAATTTGCCCCGTCGGATGAGGAGCTGGAGGCGTACCGCAGGGGCGAGGAGTGGGACCCGGCCAAGGCCGAGGAGAAGAGAAAGCTGAAGGTATTTGCTGAGGTCGCGGCGCGGGTTCGAATGACTGACCCGCCGTCCGCATGTGGCCCCCGGGGGTCGGTGTATAGGTTATTGCGTTGACTCCCTGTCTTCGGACTCCCGGCAGGAACTGGCCCAGAAAGAGGCGGAAGAAGATGCCTTAAGGGGTCCGTCGACCGTCAACCCGGCAACGGACTACAAAGATAAATACAGCCACCTGATCGGGAAAGTGGCCGCCAAGGACGCCGCGCACACGCTGCAGGCCAACAAGGCGTACGGCTGCGGTGAGTCCCCTCCCGGTACCTGGAGCCGCCATCGCGCTCAGTCATGTGATCTTTGGGGGACTTTCCCAGCTCAAACACCGCACTGAGCTGATGCTTTATGGCAATGCTAATTAAGTCCATCCCCCATAGACTTTCATTAGCCAGGGAGTCCTGCTGGGTGATTAAGACCAAGACCTTCTATTGTTTCCTACAGGCAGTATGATAAGGAATCGGAATCTCCATCGTTCTAATATATATATTTTTCTTCCCCTGCATGCAGTTCCCGTGGCCAATAAACGTGACACTCGTTCCATCGAGGAGGCGATGAATGAGATCCGTGCCAAAAAGCGCCTGAAAGCAGAAGATGGCGACCCGGCTGGCGCAAGATCCTGAATCCCGGACCCGGCTCGCCCCAGCTGACCGACCCTGCGATGATTGGAGGACGCGCTCCGCGTCTCACCACAACGGACATTTTTTTTATCTCAAGCTTTTAAATTATTATGGATTTGCCGGCTGTCTGCGTGATCGCAGCGTGCGAGGGGGAGGGGGAGGGAGGGGGGGGGGTCGGTTTGATGCGGACATCGCCTGCCGTCATCCGCAGATCTGGGGAGAACGTCTTCTCTGCACTGACTTTCTTTCTTTTTCTTCTTTTTTATTTTTTTTTTATTATATAAAAAGAGTCAACAGGCCCCAGAGCGGATGCCCCGCCGCCGCCGCCTGTCCGGTCTCTGCTTAGAATTCCATTTTTATTGTTTGGTTAACCCTCCGGGCTCCGGCTTTTATTTCTGTACATAGATCCTGTCTGCCGGATTCTTTTAACCTCCTGTGTTTTAAGCTACCTCCATCCATTAAAGTGATCGTATCCATGGAAACCGCTGTGCTTTTTATATGCTCACGAGGGACGGGGGAACACGTTGGGTAACTGAAAATGCGCAGGCAAGGGCTGCCTGGACCAATCGGCATCCAACTAGGATTTTTGGTAGTGTCAGGCATGTCAACGCAAATATTCCTCTGTTTCCCATCATCCCTCAGTGTAGCAAGTGTATCAGAATCCTCCTCTCAGCCCGAACAGGAAGTTGGAAGCTACTTCCTGTTTTCTCCCTCCGGCAGCCCGAGCAGGAAGTTGGAAGCCACTTCCTGTTCTCTCCCCCCATTGTTTTAGCAGACAGCGCATGAGCGATAAAGAATAATGGATAGAAATAGTGAAGGGGAAAAAAGATGGGAGCTGGCGAGACGGCCCTCAGCCGAGGGGAAGTCTTGATCCCGTAAGCAGCCATTCACGGTATAATTGGCAGGTTTGGGGGTTTTCTACTCCAAATGCGTAACTTGACATTTTTGATGTTGAACTGTCTGGGCTGGGGGGTCCACATCCTCTTCTGATTTATTTACCTTCTATAACTTTGGGTCCCGGGCCCGGCCCCTGGATCTTTTAATCGAACTCTCCGAATCCTAGGGGTTTTCATCAAAACATTAACCCATTGTGTGCCACGGAACAGCCCGCATCTGCAGCATCTCCGAGGGCCACTCCGCGGCTGACACCTTTACAGAGAGAAACTTCCCGGACGGCATCATCAACACCCCTTCAAATAGCTTCCCCGCTACGGGGGGGGGGTCGGAGGGGAGAGCTGCCACCTACTGGTCCTGGGGGCAAGTAAAGCCTCATCAGCCCTTTGACATCCTCCCAGTAAATAACATACGCAGCCTAACACACACACACATACTTATACTCACTGTAACAAACATGCACACTCATACTAACACGCATTTACACATACACTTGCATGTTAGCACACGCGCCTTCACATACTCTGACTCTAACACACACTCCCTCCGTTACTCTCTCTTTCACGCGCAGATTACCTCATCGCTTTTATCATGGGGTCACGTGACATCACGTTACCCGACCCTGCTGGGTCCCGCATAATATTTTGTTGGGTTTTTTTTTCTCATAAATTTGTAAATTTATTTTTGGAACCAGCAGGTATCTCTAAAAAATATTCCGGAAGCTTTCATTCTCTCACCCCCCCCCCAATATATAAAATTATTTCATTAAATCAGGAACGAGGTATTTTAAACGTTCTTTACAAGTTGTATCCGGTTCCGCTCGGAATTCTTTTTAATTTATTTGGAATTCTGTGCCCGTAGCGTGTGGCAGGACACATGTATGTAACTATGCATGTACGTGTTCTATGCAGGGTATACGGTAATAAACACTAAACCCCCAATTCCCAAAGGTGCTCAGTTTAGAGATTTATTCCAAAAACGTGTCCGTGATTTTTTTTCTCGATATGCAGGAAGGATTCGGCGAGCCCGAGACACATGCGTGTGCGAATTATAGGTGACGTGTGGCTCGCGGTGCTGGGGGTGGTCTTGGTGTTTTCAGCAGGGAGTCTCGTTGGCGTGAGTGTTGCAAAGGATTCTGGGCGACGGCTGCTTTACTTAGCCCGGGGGTTTCTGAAGTTACGGCCGGCAAATTTAGCCTTATCGCCGAGCTCCTCCTCGATCCTGCGGGACAAGAATGGCGTGAGATATAATGTTATGTAATGCAGTGGTGGGCATATGCCGCGTTATATAACGCAGTGGTGGGCATATGCCGCGGTATATAACACAGTGGTGGGAATATGCCGCGTTATATAACGCAGTGGTTGGCATATGGCACGTTATATGGCAGTGGTGGGCATATGCCGCGTTATATAACACAGTGGTGGGCATATGCCACGTTATAAAACGCAGTGGTGGGCATATGCCACGTTATATAACACAGTGGTGAGCATATGCCACGTTATAAAACGCAGTGGTGGGAATATGCCGCGTTATATAACACAGTGGCTGAGCATGAATGCAAACATTTATAACACAAGGTGGGCATATGCCACGTTATATAACACAGCTTGGTGGAATATGCCGCGTTATATAACACAGTGGTGAGCATATGCCACAATTATATAACACAGTGGTGGGGAATATGCGCGTATATAACACAGTGGGTGGGAATATGCCAGCGCTTAATAATAAACAGTGGTGAGCATATGCCACATTTATATTAACAGTGGTGGGAATATCCCGCGTTATAAATAACGCAGTGGTGGGAATATGCCGCGTTATATAACACAGTGGTGAGCATATGCCACATTATATAACACAGTGGTGGGAATATGCCGCGTTATATAACACAGTGGTGGGAATATGCCGCGTTATATAACGCAGTGGTGGGAATATGCCGCGTTATATAACGCAGTGGTTGGCATATGGCACGTTATATGGCAGTGGTGGGCATATGCCGCGTTATATAACACAGTGGTGGAAATATGCCGCGTTATATAACTCAGTGGTGGGCATATGCCGCGTTATATAATGCAAGTGGTGGGCATATGGCGCGTTATAAAAACGCATGGTGGGGCATATGGCGTTATAAAACGCAATGGTGGGCATATGCCACGTGATATAATGCAGTGGGGGGCATATGCCGCGTTATATAATGCAGTGGTGGGGCATATGCCCGCGTTATATATGCAGTGGTGGGAATATGCCAACGCGTTATATAATTGCAGTGTTAATAATGCCGCGTTATATACGCAGTGGTGGGCATATGCCGGTATAATAACGCAGTGCGTGACGCTATGCCGCGTTTATAATGCAGTGGTGGGAATATGCATGTTATAATAATGCAGTGGCGGCAATATGGCGCCGTTATTTGGCAGTGGTGGGCATAATGCCGCATAATATATCGCAGTGTTGGGAATTATTCCGCGTTATATAACGCAGTGGTGGGCATATGCTGCGTTATATAATGCAGTGGTGGGCATATGCCGCGTTATATAATGCAGTGGTGGGCATATGCCGCGTTATATAACGCAGTGGTGGGCATATGCCGCGGTATATAACGCAGTGGTGGGAATATTCCGCGTTATATAACGCAGTGGTGGGCATATGCCGCGTTATATAATGCAGTGGTGGGCATATGCCGCGTTATATCACGCAGTGGTGGGCATATGCCGCGGTATATAACGCAGTGGTGGGAATATTCCGCGTTATATAACGCAGTGGTGGGCATATGCCGCGTTATATAATGCAGTGGTGGGCATATGCCGCGTTATATAACGCAGTGGTGGGCATATGCCGCGGTATATAACGCAGTGGTGGGAATATGCCACATTATATAACGCAGTGGTGAGCATATGCCACGTTATATAATGCAGTGGTGGGAATATGCCATGTTATATAACGCAGTGGTGGGCATATGGAGCGTTATATGGCAGTGGTGGGCATATGCCACGTTATATAATGCAGTGGTGGGAATATGCCGCGTTTTATAATGCAGTGGTGGGAATATGCCGCGTTATATAACGCAGGGGTGGGCATATGCCGCATTATATGGCAGTGGTGGGCATATGCCACGTTATATAATGCAGTGCTTGGCGCGTCTCTCACCTCATCAGCTGGTTGTATTTGGAGAGTCTCTCTGATCGGCACGGGGCCCCTGTCTTAATCTGTTGAGAGGAAATGGGGTAAGGTCATCATCTTGCCCGCTACATGGCTGCTGAGTCCATGCCCTGCCCCAGAAATTGCCCCTAAACCCTTTCATTCATCTCACTCCCTCTCCCTGTCACTCCCTCCATCTTCTGCCCTAGTGCCGCTCCCACCCCTCCACACCCTCACCTGTCCGGTGCACAGTCCCACCACCAGGTCGGCGATGAAGGCGTCTTCGGTCTCTCCGGAGCGGTGACTCACCATTACACCCCAGCCATTGGACTGGGCCAGCTTACACCTGCGGAGGTACTCAGTGTCACTATATAAGCCACCTCTCACCACCCACCCCATATCATGAGAGAGAGTGTTAGAGACACTCTGCATTGCTCTCGATACCAGCTAAGGCACTTAGGCCAGTCCCCCCATACCTGCCGGTACCAGATGTCCAATATAGCAGGCAAAATGAAGTGGGAATGTTAGGGCCACAACTACCATATTAATAGGGCAATAAGACAAAAGAATCCTCTGCAATAAGCCCACCGTACTATTCTGCCCTTAGTCTGGATTCTGAACGACGAACTCACGCTTGGATGGACTCGGTGACCGAGCCGATCTGGTTGACCTTCAGGAGCAGACAGTTACAGGCCTTCTCCTCCACGGCCTTCTGGATCCTCTTGGGGTTGGTGACGGTCAAATCATCTCCAACTACCTGGATGTCGACAGAAGCCAAGAATTTCTTCCAGTTTTCCCAGTCGTCCTGATCGAACGGGTCCTCGATGGAGACGACTGGCATAGAGGAAGTAAAGTCATGATGTCGGCACTCGGCCTGCTGGTGTTACCCCCACAAGGAGAGATTCTTACCTGGATATGATTTAATAAAGCTCTTGTACAGGTCTCCCAACTTTTCTCCGGAGATGTAGCGGCTTGGGTCATCGGGGGATTTGAAGTCCAGATCGTATTGTCCTTTACGATAGAATTCAGAAGCTGCCACATCCATTCCGATGACAATCTTGTCGGGGTATCCAGCCTTTTCAATTGCAGCCTTCAGGAGCTCCAGGGCTGTTGGAGATAGAGATATAGAAGTTCCAAATTAGGTTCCTGGTCCCCCTAGACTATGTTCCTGACAATGGTTGGCCATGTAGTCAACTTGTATCACAGTAGAAACGTTTGCTCAAAGCTCTACTCATTCATGTGTCCTGATCCCCTTCCTCACCTTCATTGTTCTCCAGGATGTTGGGAGCAAATCCACCTTCATCTCCCACGTTGGTGGCATCCTTTCCATACTTGGCCTTTATGACGCCCTTCAGGTTGTGGTAGACTTCGGCTCCGATGCGCATGGCCTCACGGAAGGTGGAGGCTCCTACTGGCAGAATCATGAACTCCTGCATGGCCAACTTGTTGCCTGCGTGGGAGCCCCCATTGATGACGTTAAAGGCCTGTCCAGAGACAATCATGGATTTAACGTGGGGATGTCCATGGTGGCCAGAACACATTCAATGGAATTTGGTTTCATGAGGCACAAAAGACACAGACAGAGGGAGGTGGTGGAAGAGTGATCTGGAGACAGGATGGGCCTTGGTGGGAGAGGACACAGTAACAGAATTAAAGGTTCTCACAGGCACAGGAAGGATGATTTCTGGGTTTCCAGCCAGATCGGCGATGTGTCGGTACAGGGGGACTCCTTTCTCTGCTGCGCCGGCCTTGCACACGGCCAGTGACACTCCCAGGATGGCATTGGCACCAAACTTAGCTGTGAGAGCAAATTATATGAAAGCCGATCTGCGATCCCAACGTAGTGCTACCAACATCCTCAGGAACCCACCATCCAGTCTCCTCATTACACCTCGTATTCCTCTACCTCCCCCCACCTCATCCTCAGATACCTCCTGCTCCTTCCGTGCTTACACTTATTCTCAGTCCCGTCGAGTTCCAGCATCAGTTTGTCGATCTTCTCTTGCTCCACGACACTGAGTTTCTGGGGAAAGATCAGACAATTTCTTGGAGGCCCACCAAGGAACGTCTCACATGTTTGTGCCTCATTCGCCTCACCAGGTCCCAAGACTTTTGGCTATTCGTCCATCTAAGCATCAGTCATCTAGCAACCTATCCATCAGTCCATCTATCAGCCTGCTCATCCATCAGTCCATCCATCAGCATCGGTCAAGTAGCATCTGTACCCTCCATTTCTTGGGCAACCCTCCATTTCTTGGGCAACGATCAAGAATTAACTGAATTCCTTATCTTCTCTACTAACTCACCCCTCATCAGTTTTCTCCCTCCATTCCCATCCTCAGGAACCCAGCAACCCATCCATCAATCCAGTCTTCAACCCATCCGTCCATCCATTAAATGGTTACCTTCTCTAGCAGAGCTGGTACAATGGTCTTGTTGATGTGCTCCACAGCCTTCAGGACACCTTTGCCCAAATATCGGGACTTGTCTCCATCCCTCAGCTCCAGAGCCTCATATATTCCAGTGGAGGCTCCGCTGGGCACAGCCGCCCGGAAGAGACCTGGAATTAGGACAAATGTTGTCACTTCTAGGCTCCACATACTTGGCCTCCATTATCCCTGAGGGGCATGAACTCACCCTTGGCTGTATACAGGTCAACCTCAACTGTTGGGTTACCCCTGGAGTCCAGGATCTCCCTGGCATGTATCTTCTGGATGGACATGGTGCCTGAAAGACATGGAACGCTAATCAGTGATGCTGAGTACCTGTATTGTCACGGAGAAAGTAGGCCTACAAATATGGTAACCCTATACCTGTACTAGCACCTATACTATACCTAGTGTAACCGGCACCTATACTATACCTAGTGTAACCGGCACCTATACTATACCTAGTGTAACGGCACCGTTATACTATACCTAGTGTACCATCACCTAATACTATACCTAGTGTATAACGCAGCACCTAAATAGCTACACCAAGTGTAACCGGCACTATACTATAACTAGTGTACCGGCACCTATACTATACCATAGTGTAACCGCAGCCTATAGCTATACCTAGTGTAACCAGCAGCCTTACTAACACCAAGTGGGTAACAGAGGGGCAGCGCTAATACTATACCTGTAGTGTAACGCAGCACCTATACTACACCAAAGTGTAACCAGCACCTATACTATACCTAGTGGTAACCGGCAGCCTATTCTATACCTAGTGTAACCGAGCACCGTAATACTATACCTAGTGTAACCAGGCACCTATACTTATACCTAGTGTTAACCGGCACCTATACTATACTAGTGTAATCAGTACCTTATATCTATACTAGTGTTAACCGGCAGCTTATACTATACGCTAGTGTAAACGCATGCACCTATCTATACCTAGTGTAACCAGCACCTATACTACACCAAGTGTAACAGGCACCTATACTATACCTAGTGTAATCAGTACCAATACTATACCTAGTGTAACTATCACCTATACTATACCTAGTGTAACCATCACCTATACTATA
>VKOC01008456.1:0-13554 GCA_009364415.1 Spea multiplicata | reverse complement strand
GGCCACTTGACTAGACTTGCCCCCCAGGCCTTAGGCTGCCAGCCCTCCCATGCACGTAGGAGAGAGGCGCCGAACGGTCGCTGAGGAATACGTTTTCAGAAACCGTTCGGCGCCTCTCACTCTTCTCCGCGAGGCCTCTGCCTTGGTCGCGGTGAAGGCATTTCATGCTGAGCGCCGGTATATGACGTCATATACCGGCACTCAATAGTGAAGCCGCGCACACCGCGGCAGAACAGGGAGACAGAGGCCTCGGGATCCCACCGCTGGACTTCAACAAGGTAAGTGAACTTCAAAGGGGGATAGGGCAGAAAGTGAGGAGGAGGGTAGATAGGGAGGGAGAGGGGTAGATAGGAGGGGACAGGTGGTAGGCAGGCAGGGAGGGAGAAGGGAATGAGACAGGGTAGATAGGGAGAGGGGGTATATAGGAAGACAGGAGGGTGGCAAAAATATTGAAATAAAGAGTCAGAGAGAGAGAATTAATGGATTAATGTGTGGATGCATTGATGAATATGTGTAAATAATTTGTGTGAAAGAATGTGTGAATGAAAGTGAGTGACTGTAATGAATCATAGGTGTATTATTGTATTTGTCAAAGCAAAGATGGCACAGGTAGCGTGTTTAGGGGACAAAGATGGCGTACGCTCAGCTGTTTGGGGACAAAGTTGACTCATGCTAGGCGACAAAGATGGCACGTCCCATGTGTGTGTAATTTGGGTGCTGGTCGGGTTCTATGTGGGCAATATGGATGCCAGGGTTGGCTATACCTTTAATGCGAAGGTATAGGGTTGGCTATACCTTTAAAGCTGGGTTTTGTGTCATTCTGAGGATCTGTATCTGCTATGTTTTCATACATTATTTATGTTTACCTGCAAATATAGGATTTGTATGTCTTTTTCAATTGATCAATACCTGGAGTGCTGTTTCCATGTGTTGTTTATTTGATCTATACCTGAACCACAGGGTGTAAAAGAGCGGTATGGTTTAGCGAATGAGGGGACAAAGGGATGATTACAGGGGAGAGGACCTCTCAATGTCACGGTGCAGTCAGAAGGACTGACTCCCACTGTCTTCCCCTGATCTGCAGTCAGTGTGGCAAATGTATTTTTTTGGTGTGGTAGCAGAGGGAGTGATTGCATGCAGGGCCCAAGGAAATGCTTGGGCAGGGTCCATTTTTTTCACTATAAAATATATTGGCAACAGGGGCAAATATTTATATATGTTGGCGGCAGGGGCAAATATTTATATATATATTGGCAGCAGGGTCTAATATTAATGTATATCGGCAGCAGGGTATAATATAAGTATATATCCGCAAAGCAGCGGGCTAATATTAATATATATTAGCAAGCAGGGCGCTAATATTAACGACTGAAAATAACTGCCAGTTCAGCTGTTATTTTTAAATTATATTTTCAAGAGATAAGTACATATGATGTAGTTAAAAATGCACGTCTAACGCATATATATATATACCTATACCGTTTTATAATTGGTCCCTGGCCCCCCCCTAAATATGAAAGCTGGAGATGCCAGTGGGGGGGCACACTTCCCAAATATGGCCTTTTAACCCCAAACACCAGACAAACCTTGCATGTGTAGTGTCACTGTACTCAGGAGATGTTGCTGAACACATATTGGGGTCTTGTTTGAAAGTGACGTATACCAGGAGCTGTAAATCCATACCTGAAGCGCAATTTTAGTGATAACTCAAAATTTCTACCACAAAGTTTGTCAAAGGGTGGTAGTAGAATTAGTGCAAATACCAGCATTTGAAATACCTTGAGGTGTCTAGTTTTCAAAAATATATGGTTTAATGGGTAAATTGCATTGCCTAGCTTCAAAGATACCCAAAATAGCACATGGGACAGAATGCCCAGCTTTGGGGGAAAAAATGGTTTTGAAATAGCAAAACACTACTTATACTTATTGCATAAAAAATAATTGGGTATTTCTAAACTCAGGACAAATAGTAGAAAACTATTTAGCAGGTTTTTTTATTAGCTTTTTGGATGAGCAAAGGACTTTTTTGGGAAAAAGTTGGAAAATGTTTTTTTCTGTGAAATTAAATATGATCAAAAATTATGATCTTAAGAAAGCCCTTCTTTTCCTGAAAGAAAAAACATATAACTTGTGTGGGTGCACTAAATGAGTGAGGAGAAAATTGCATCTAAACACAAGCACTGCAAAAGTGTTAAAACAGGGTACCAAAGGGTACAAAAGGTCCTTAAGGCGTTAAGTAAAATTCTATACCCCAAGTTCACCAGTTGATATGTTGCATTGCATTCCTTTCATCACAGACCTACCAGGGTAGCCAATATGAATCTGTTTTTCCTTTTTATACAGTTCACACTTCAGTGCTCTCTCTCTCTCCCTCCTTCCTCACTCTACCTGTTTGGGAATTTTCCACTGGCAACTATTCCATCTGCCTTCAAAGTACATTTCTTGTTTCAATACTGCGTTTGAATATCAAGATAAGTGCCCCAAAGATGTATGCTTGGAGTCAGAAATATAATACTATTATTTCAATTTCTTCTTCAGTTTCTCTTTAGCCATGTTTTAATTTGTAATTTAGTATACTTTTTGTATCATACCAACTAGGTAATAAATAACGCATGTGCCACACAAGCGATCATCAGTATTCTACTGAACACCATACATCCTGATGTCTGTTTAGGGGAGACACTCTCTGAATTTAAAGAATTCACTCAAAGCTTTGATGCAGCCGTAAGTATTATGTCTAGAGTCTGTATTCATTTATTTTTATTATTGATATAATTATGTGGTCATTAGTGTTTTGTTTACATTTAAATGCAGTTATATTTTGCCAAAAAATGTAAAATAGAATACAGTGTTTATACTACAAAATCTTTAGGTGAATATTGTGACTGACTAGTCCCTTCAGGTACACCGCTGTGGATATTATACCGGCCCAACCACCCATTTGCCTGGAACCAATTTCGGCCTGACAGACAGCTAATACCGGTGAACTTCGAGAAGTCGAGAAGGGAAAATATTACTCAACATTTGTAGTTTTCCCAAATGTTAGAACCATCTGTTGTCCGTGGACCCCCTGTGTACCCAGTTTTTATGTTATTCCCCTTTTTCATATTGCCCCGACCCAGAAGCTGCCCCTCTACCGCCCACACCTCCAGGTCCAGTACTGGGACATACAGGTTTTCCTTCTGAAACTATTGGGTGGCCAGAATAGCCTCCTGCCCCACTATGCCCTCTCCGAACCAGACAGCATTATTTCTACAGGGTGCCCAGCCAGGGCTCTTGCCTGGCGATCAGAGGAAGGTATCAGAGGTTCCTGGGAGACCTGAATCCCCAGCTAAAGGGGGCGGTTATATTACTCAGATTTCTCATTGTGTGTGTTGATATGTGGATATATCTGACTGTACCTGTGTACAATAAAGCGTTCTTAACGTTATACCCTACACTGAGTCTCGGCTAGTGACTGGGAAACCGGGGAAAGAGTGTGTTGCCCTGGCTAAGGGAGCACAAGTCAGCGGAGATAGTCGGCGGACTATCCAGATCCGTGACAAATATTGTAACTGTGAAATTACATTCTATATTTACAGGAAAATAAAACAGAGTATGTGTAAAGAAAAATGGACCTTAAGTAGGAAGTAGGACTTCAAACAGCTTATATGACTATACTAGATTGTATTGTAATAAATAACACGCAAGCTATAACTAAACTTATTTTCTCTCTTTCAGATGAAAGGTCTAGCACTAAGCAACTCTGAAGTGATACGACAAGTACACAACAGTTTTGCCAGGTAGTATATGCGAGCCAATGTCATGTGAATATGATAATGAGAAAACGTGTGCACATGGGATTTTTTTATTTGCTAAACTTATTTACTTATTTATTTGCTCAACTTATTTACAACTTAATTACAAACCGTACAATTAGGTAGTACAGTAGATTTCAGTTACCCGTCACAAGCCAGCAAAGGCAGTGTGATGATTTTGGCAGTTTTCTGCTGGGTAACCTTGGGTCCTGCCATTCATGTGGATGTTACTTTGACACTTACCCCCTACCTAAGCATTGTTGCAGACCATGTATACCCTTTCATGGATACGGTATTCAATGATGGCATTGGCCTCGTTCAGCAGGATAATGTGCCCTGCTATAAAGCAAAAATGTTCAGGAATTTGTTTGAGGAATGGAACAACAAGTTCAAGGTGTTGACCTGGCCTCCAACTTCCCCTGACCTCAATACAATGAGGCCCCACCTTGCAAATTACAGAACTTAACCCCTTAATGACAATTGACGTGCCAGGACCGTCATGAATCTACATTCGCTTTCATCACCCAAACGGTGTTGCTGTAGTGCCTTGATGTCGAGGCATTCAGCAACATCGCAAACGGCATCAGGGGCCATGTCTGGCGGTGGATGCCCATCTTAAAAGAGTTTAGGTGGCGATCATTAAACTTCAATGGTGTCGCTGAAATGCCTCGATCACGAGGCATTCAGTGACACCAAACTCCCACCCCAGGACGCGCTGTGACTGAGATCGGTCACAACCGCCCCTGCAAGAGATTTTGCCAATGGAGTTGAACAGAGTTCTCAGGAGGCTCCACTTGCAGGTTGAATATGGGTACTGCATTCAACCATGTAAGTAAATGGAGCCCAACTTTCTAATCACAAATGTGATTAGTAAGATAATTTTTTTTTTTTAGAAAAAGAAAAAGTTAAAAAAGAAAAAATGGTAAAATGTAAAAATTTTCCCACTGATGTCACCATTCAGGGGAACCTTCAAGTTCGCAAAAAATGTTCCAAAAAAAAAGGCAAAAAAATTAAAAATATTTTTATGAGCAAGTCCTTAAAATTAGCGCTTTAGCTTAAAACAATTCTTGCATGGAAAGAGCTAAAATACTGGCATGTTAAATGCCCATGGGGTGTCTTCTTTTATGATTTGACAGGGTAAATTGAATTGGCCAGGTTCAACAATGTCCCAATTAACATTGCCGCCCAAAAACCGACAAACCCATGCATGATGTTGCTGAATACATATTGGGGTGTTGTGTGACAGCGTCATATACCAGGAGCTGTAAATTCATACCTAAAGTATGTGTTGGGGGGAGAATACACACAAAACATACTACTGCAAACTCAGAAAAAATGCTGGTGGTAAAATGTGTGCATGAAAAGAGTTAACATACCAGCATTTGAAATACCCTGGGGTGTCTAGTTTTCTAAGATATATGGTTTTATAGGGCACACTGAAATGGCCAAGCTCAAAGATGTACCAAATAGGGCATGTGGCCCTTTTGCCCCCAAACAGCCAGGGTAACACATTCATGTGGGGTGTCACTGTACTCAGGAGATGTTGCTGAACACATATTGGGATGTTTTATGTGAAATGTGTGTGAAAAAACACGCAATAAAGTTTGACAAAGCTTGACAAAGACTGGTGGTAGAATTAGTGCATGGAAAGAGTTAAAATAATAGTATTTAAATACCCTGGTGTGTGTGTGTAGTTTTCAAAAATATATGGTTTAATGGCTGTCTTCAAAGATACCCAAAATAGCACATGGGGAAGAATTTCTAGGTCTGGAAAAAAATGGTTTTGAAATAGCAAAATGCTACCTGTACTTATTGCCCGAGAAAAAACTTAAAAACATTGGGTATTTCTAAACTCAGGACGAATAGTAGTTTTTTTCCAAGTAAAAGTTGAACACGAGCAGCTCGGAAATGTTAAATGTGCCAGATACCGCAACACACCTTCAGAAGTCGGGTCAGGGGTCTTTTGATGGGAAATTAGGCGGGTGGTCATAATGTTATGGCTGATCAGTGTATATAATAATCATTAAGTTGTATGTGTATTTATTAAATAAATATATATATATATATATATATAGTGTGTGTGTGTGTGTATATGTGTGTGACAGAACCCTCCCTCACTAGGGCCACTGGAGTGGCCTTACAGCCAGCCTCCTCCCTATTGACTATGGGCCCTGGCTTTGTAAAAACTTGTGTGTCTACCCCAGCAGTATATCATCTCATCACTTGCTGAGGGGATTATGTCTGGCAGATAGTCAGGATCTGCAACCAGGGAGTGACCACCATTGTTTCAGTTTAATGTTGTATAAGTCAGTCTCCCCAATTCCACCATTACAGACATTTACCCCGGCAAATCCCTGGAACTGATTTTGGCCAGCAATAGATAGTGGAGGTTGGGACCCTATTGTACTGTTAATCCTTTTACTGCCTCTGTTGTCGGTGGGAGGCAGATTAAGGGGCAGTTTGTATCCCAATATCTTATTTATGTTAATATGTGTTTTGCTGAATATATCCAGCCATGTGTGTCTAAAATAAAGTAGTCCTTGTTTTGGTTATACCCTACACTGAGGCTCAACTAGTGACTGGGAAACCGTGTGTTGTCCCAGCTTAAGGGAGCACAAGTCAGCGGAGGTAGTCGGTCGGACTATTCAGCTCCGTGACAGTGGTGGCAGCAGCGGGATTGTACCCATCTGAAACTCTGGAGGAGGGTTCTCCAGTTGGAAATTAAGTTGAATGGAAAAAGCCTCCCAACCTTTGAGGAAAGGTTCTGGCTCCAGCGGAAGTTGCTGATTTAATTGATTTTACATCTGAGGATGTTGGTCCTGGAGGGCTTGCAATTGGCTTCCCTTCCCAGCGAAAGGAAGAAACTTTTCTGGGTGTAGTGGATGGGACTGCGGTCTCCACTAGCACCCACCAAGCAGAAGAGCTGCCAATGGGGCAGAGTGCTGCTGGCCTCTGCTTGCTGCCTTCCCTGTTTCCTGAGCCTGACCACAGCAACCTTGTAAGGTCCAATCAGGCAGCCCCAGAGACTGTGGCAGTGGATGGGACTGCGGTCTCCACACCTTGGTCTCTAGAAGGTTTGGCAGTTGGTCCAGATCCCCACTCTACAGCAGAAGTGCTGGTATGGAGGCAGAGTGCCCTGGTCTCTGCTCTCCCCTCCCCCTTTTTCCTTGGTCTGACCATAACGCTCTGGGAGTGCCTGCTCAGGCCACCCGGGCCGAAATACTGGCAACAGGCGAGAGGCAGGACAGTCCCTCTCTACCAGCACTGGGGTCCCGCAAACCCCATAGAAGATCTTTCTCCAGGTCAGAGTGCAGCTGGCCTCTGCCCTCCCTCACCAGAGGTCCCTCCACCAAAGGACGGTACAAAACAAGCACTGGGTGACATGGTTCCCAAACAGATGGATAAGACTGTGGTCCCGAGAAATGCTGTGCAGCTGACTCAGATCCCCGACCATGGATTGAAGGGGCCCCCGCCACCATGTTGTCTCCCCAACAGCTGAAGACTTCAGAGACTGACTGACTACGGAGTCAACCCTCCTGGGTCAGTCCCATTCGGAAGGGGGAGGAATGTGACGGAACCCTTCATCACTGGGGCCCGCCAGCCTCCTCCCTTTTTACTATGGGTCCTGACTTTGTAAAGACTTCTGTGGCTACCCCCAACAGGATATCATCTCATCACTTGCTGAGGGGATTATCCCTAGCAGACAACCAGGATCTGTAACCAGGGAGTGACCACTTTAATATCAGACCGACTACCTCCGCTGTAAAGTAAAACAATGGCGGTCACTCCCTGCCAAGGATAATCCCATCAGCTGTCCATGAGAGGTGATCTGGCTACTGCACCTCTTACTCGGGTTTTGTCTAACGGCTGTCTTGTACAGCGGGTATTTACCTTCAAGGGATCCATGTATGAAGTGGATATAGAGGCAAAAGGTGATCATTGCACCCAGAATTCCTTGTGGTTGTGGCAGAACGATGGAATTTCAGGGGGAAAAACAAGCCTTCTGGCTTGTCTGGTAGATGTGGATGAGTGTTTAATAATGCTTCTACTACCCCTTAAATTTAGGTGGAAGGGTTTTCCATCACCTTTACCCGCCATAACTTTTGTTATTACCTTTACCCGCCATAACTTTTGTTATTACAACATATTAGTGCACCAAGGGGGGAGTGTCTGACATTTAACTGAAACAATGGCTTTCACTCCCTGGTTGCAAGTGATGAGATAATATACCATATTTGCTTGATTATAAGACGACCCCCCAAAATCTGAATATTAATTTAGGGGGGGAAAAAGAAAGTCTGAATATAAGACGACCCTATAGGGAAAAAAAAAGTTTTACTAGTAAATGTTAATTCATGTAAACTATTTTTTTAATAGGGTTGTCACTCTGCCCCATAAATGCCTTAAACCCCCTATATGCCACTCTGCCCCATGATATGCCCTTATTAACCCCCTAGTAATGAACCATATGGGCAAAGGCATTCTGGAGGCAGAGTGGCATTAAGGGCCGTGTTTAAAAGGCACATAGAGCCCTCTGCCTACAGAAATGCCTTATGCCCCCCATTTGACAGTCCCCCCCCAAAAAAAAACCTTACCGGTGCTTCTGACTCCCGGTGTGTTATCCAGGCAGCATGTAGCCATCTAAGCAATTCGCTTGGACAACTTCTGCTGCAGCCGGAAGGAGGTGTGGTTAGCAGCGGGGGTTGTCTGCGTCCATCGTGCAGACCTTCCCCGTCTGCACGACCTTCTCTCTGACAGCCGGGGAAGGTCTACGCGATGGACGCAGACAACCCCGGCAGCTAACCGCACCTCCTTCCGGCTGCAGCGGAAGTAGAATCGCGTAGACATCTACACACCGGGAGTCAGAAGCACCGGTAAGTTGGGGAGGAGGGACAGGAGGATCCAGGTCCCCTGCAGCGTTGTGGGGGATCAGGATCTTAGGCTTATAGTCAGACCTATTTGAGGTCGGATTATAATATGACCCCGATTTATAAGACAAGGGGTATTTTTCAGAGCCTTTGCTCTGAAAAAAACCTTGTCTTATAATCGAGGAAATTCGGTATTTCTGGGGGTAGCTGAAAACATTGGGAGACACAGGGAAAAGTAATTGCAAAACATGATCTGTGTTGGCAAAATACAGGACCAATCCCAAATCAATATTAGTGCTCCACAGTCCTCAGAGTCCCTAATATTTAGGAAATATGGTAAAACCTATACCAGGGAGAAAATCAGGAGAAACTATTAGGGAATAATCTTATGCTGACATGACTTCAGTAGCTGTAGTCCGTGTCATTGGAATGACTTCTGGCCACTTAGAGTGTGCATCAATTATTAAGTATGAAATTCCATCAATAAGACCAGCAAAGTCCAAATTTAGTCTCTGGCAAGGTGTATTAGGCCAGTCCCATGGTTGTACAGTAGTTATGGAATTTCTTCACAGCCCATACTATGGCCAATGCTTCCTTGTCTATATGAGAATAATTATTCTCAGCTGGTGTCAGAGAACGTGAATCAAAGGCTACCGGCAGATCTGACCCATCTTTCATTGTGTGTGATAAGACAGCCCCTAAACCACAAGGTGAAGCATCACATGCTGCTGTGAGAGGTTTATATATATATATATATATCATAGTGCATATAGTGCACATAATAGTCATATCATAGTGCATATAATATGCTTTAACGTATAACTTCTCGTATGTTAGTGCATTAACATACGAGAAGACAATAGTAGGAATCCTGGAAAGCCTGATCACATTCATTGCTCCAAAACCAGTGTCGATTTGTCTCAAGAAGCTGATGTAGCTTCTTGTCATCAGCATTATGGATAGCATGGCAATTATTTATTATTACATGGCCATAAAATTTTAGTTTGTAGTGCATGAAAGCACACATCTCTAAGTTGACCTTCAAACCGTAGGTTTATTGTGTCGGTGTTCTTCCTCTGTTGTCCGTGATTAACATGTCATCTAAAAGGCATTAAACATGGGGCAAAACATTTTAAAAATTCTCCATGGTACGTTGCCAAATGGCTGGTGCAGGAGCGATTCCAAAGATCATTCGATTACATTGAAATAAACCACAGTGAACATTGATGGTGAGTAATTTGTGAGATTCTGGATGTACTTCAAGTTGAAGGTAAGTATTCTTCAAATCGAGTTTTATGAAATGTTCCCCAGCTAAGTTAGCAAAAATCTCTTCCGTTTTTGGTAAAGGATACTTATCCACTGCTAATTGTTCCTTCAACACCATCCTAAAGTCTCCATATATTCGAATCCGTACATCTGTCATCCCTACTAGTACAATAGTAGAGGCCTGGTGAAATAATCTTTAACACTTCTTACTTTCTCAGTTCGGTATCAACTCCTTCCTTTAAAGGAAATGGTATTGTCCGAGCTTTGGAAAACTTTTGCCTAGCTCCAGGTTTTAATTGTTACCAAAACCTTTTGTTGTTAACTTTTCCCAGAACATCTTAAAACACAGTGGCATATTTGATTTTAATGCTCCTTGGGTGTGTATGTGTGTAGATGTGCATGGATAAGCTAGGCAATAGCACTGAACCCACATAGATCAGTGTATGTATTAGGGCTGCAACTAAGGATTATTTTAATAATCGATTAGTTGGCCGATTATTTTTTCGATTAATTGGATAAAAAATGTAATTTTTTAAAATAATGTAATAAAAAGCCTCAGCGTAAGTGAAGGGCAGTAACAGAGGCTGTCTGTGCGATGCAGACCCCACCGCCACCGGCTGACAGAGCATGAATTTCTCTGTCATCTGGTGGGGGTCTGCGCAATGCGCACAGACAGCCTCCGTTACTGCCCTTCACTTACGCTGAGGCTTCTATGAAGCTGCAGTGAAAGTGCCTGTCAGCAACGGAGGTTTACAAAGCACCAGGGAGTCGGGAGAGAGGCAGAGTGATGTATGGGAGGGGGAGGAGTCAGAGGGGTGTATTGCAGGGGGGAAAGAGACGGAAGTGAGAGACCGGCCGACAGTGAGGGGAATCCAGGTCCCCTGCAGCATTGCGGGGGATCTGGATTCTAGTGTTATAATCCGATCTCTGTTTGAGGTCGGATTATATAAGGAGAGGAGTTTTTCAGAGCAGTTGCTCTGGGGAAAAAAAAAATCTTTTTATAATTGATAAAAATTGTTTCGACTAATCGATAATGAAAATCGGCAACGATTGACGATTTTCATTATCGATTATTATCGATTAGTTGTTTCAGCCCTAGTATGTATGTAACACAATATAATGTGCTACTGAGAAGGTTCCATCATATTTGGAATTTTTATGTTATGTACCTAGCAAAGCCCAAGGTTAAATTGTGGAACCCTTTATGCTTGTTGTCACGAGAGCCTCCATGCGAGTTCCTGGAGGAGCCTAAGGGCCAGCCTCCTTCTCACAGACTATGGGCCCTGGCCTTGGAAGGGGTTCTGTTTTTTGGGAGGTGGGTACACAGGGTCCATTGGGACTCCTTCTTACCCTGGAACAGAGTGCCACGTTTCCCCAAGTACCCATCACACATGTTTTTCTTGCTTTTGTTGGCAAATTTATTTTTTCCTCTTAATTTCTTTATAGATTGGAGAATCTGATTTATTGTCAACCTTTTTACTTTGCTTTTATTTATATACATATTGCTTTTAAAAGATTCATTATGATACCATAAAAATGAGATAACCATATTGCATTAGCTACATACACAAATGTGGTCTGCAGACTGAAGAGAGGCCTTGGTATGTAAAAGAGCATTTTGTATAAAACAAAAACAAAAATAGAAAAGTATGTTTTGTGAGCTAAAATCCTCAGATTTAAGTGGCTTTCAGTCTTTATGTGTAGAACTTTTATTTTATTTTCTGTTTTTTCTTTTTTCCACATCTGCCAGGCAGCAGATGTTTGAATTTGATGCAAAGTCTACATCAAAAGAGGATGATGCGTTTCACTTTGTAAGTTATGTTCCAGTCAATGGAAGATTGTACGAGTTGGATGGCTTACGGGATGGACCCATTGATTTAGGTATTTAGGTATCGATTTTTTTACTTAACAAATATGATTTTTACATCTGAATCCAGGAGCCACCTTGATGTTTGTTGGATGAGAGGTCATATTGTGACACGGACATTTATTGTGTTTGTATTTCAGATATGTTGGTTTGATCTTGTGTCTTAGATGACAACACTGTGTTTATTAGACCGAGAGTGATTGTGTATTCATCCATGTGTGTTTTTATCGGTGTGACTGAATGTGTTTGATGTGTTTGGACCTGTGTGCCAAAGCATGGTCAATAGTACTGTCTTAAGAGACTGTGGGATATAATGGCAAACATAATGCATGTATAAAGCTAGCGCCCCTCAAATATAGTACCATAATTATGTAGTACATGACACTTGCAGATTCTGTATCAAGTATAACATTCCTGGGTTAAAGGGGTACATCAAGCAGAATTTACAAAAAGAGGAAAATGATTCAATGCACCAGCATGTTTGGAAGGTACCACACATCAGGCCCTTACTGGCAAAAACTTAAATTTCATCAATCCATGAGGTTGATAAAGGTTGTAAAAAATGTTTCAGATCACAGTAGGGTTGAGAAAGTGTTTCTCATCAACAGATCTATTCTGGAGATGCTTAGATTTGCATGCATCAAAAGTGACCATGATTCAGTATTTATAGAAAGTGAACGGGATGGTGAACAGGTATCGTTACTCAGGTTACGTATGAACAAGTAGAAAAGCAAGAGAAGGTCCTGGATGAGCCTCTGAGTTTCCCTGATGGATTAGTTAAGCTAAAAAATAACCTCAGCTCTTCTATGCATGTTTTCTGATGATCTGCATACAGTCTTGTAAAAGGTATTTGCTCCTTCCTGATTTATTCTATTTTTGTGTATCGCATTTAAATGTTTCAGATCAACTATTTTTCATATAAGACAAAGACAATGTGATTAAACACAAATGATCTTATAAAATAGCTTTTAAATGATCATTTAATTTATTGAAGGTAAAGAGTTTATCAAAACCTAATAACTGTTTGTACCACCCTTGGCAACAACAACTGCAATCAAACATTTGTGATTACTGGCAATGAGTCTCCTACGTAGCTGTGGAGGAATTAAACTCCAAATGTATAAGTTCCACTTTTGACTGGTCAGTCCACAGAATATCCCAAAAGAATTAGGGGTCATAGAGATGTTTTTGGTGAGCAGTGGTTTTCACCTCGCAACTTCCCTATTGGTGTAATTTTTGCACAGTTTCGAGAGCCCTGTTACTCTTTCTAACACTCTAAAATCTTGTCATTTTAACCGAATCAACCTTGGAACTATTTTTTAGACCGGGCTAATAAAACATTCCTAAAAATGGAAAAATTACTTATTTACAGCAAACCAAAAGATTAATAGGTTTAACTCTCCCTATATCAGTACCCTCACAGTGTACGATAAGAACACCAGGCCATGGAAGAACATTAACATAACCTAATAAACTGTCTCTCAACTAAAAAATACTCATACCCCTCATGCCTAACCAGCAGAGCAAGACCTGATTTGGATCAAAACCTAGATTCTCTACATAAATGTATTTTACCTGCAATGTGCTTAGCCTTTATCCAAATATTATGACTTAAGTACAGGAATACTAACTGCCTAAGTAAAATAATCTGTGGTAATCACTTTGCCCTTAATGTATTTAACACCCAAACCACACTTATAGAGAACATACTATAAGGTGTACATTATTCGTCAAATTTTTATGCTTATGGCTTAAC
>VKOC01008455.1:0-13607 GCA_009364415.1 Spea multiplicata | reverse complement strand
TTCTACCCCTTCTCCCTCCCTTATCTCTTTCTACCCCTTCTCCCTCCCTTATCTCTTTCTAACCCCTCTCCCTCCTCTTTCCCTCCTCTTTCCCTACTCACCCTCTTTGTATTTCACTCACCTTTAAAGTCCTGCGGCGGGAGAACGAGGCTTCTATCTTCCTTCTCCGCCGCGGCGCCGCTGCTTCACTCCTGAGCGCCGGATATGATGTCATATACCGGCGCTCAGTATGAAACGCCGGCACTGCGGCGGAGGTAGAGGCCTCGTGGAGGAGAGTGAGGGGGGCCGAGCGGTTGCTAGGCTCCCCTCTCTCCTCCGTGTCCAAAAAAAAAAAAGCTTTCAGGCTGCCAGACAGTCCCGCAACAATGGATGGTTCCAAATTCAGCGGGGGCGGGCAACAGGGGGGGCAAGGATATAACCTAGGGAGGGCCAGATTGCCCCCCCTTGCCCCCCTGTAGCGACGCCACTGTTTCACTTCTACTCGCTGATCTTACAAATGTCGATTGAACTATAATTAACTTCTTTCTCCTCTTATGTAAAATTAATTAACAATAGCGTTACTTAAAATAACTTTTTTTGTGGTATGTTGCAAAATATAGTTATTTCTTTCCTGTTATGAAAGGTTCACCGTTTCTCTGATTCCATCCTGGTGAAGGCTATCATCTACTACCAAAAGGAAGCAGTAACCTAGTAATGCGACCAATAGTTTAATGTGATCAGTAAGTTACCCTTGATGTTTCCATGGTCATACACGCGTTTCCAGGGCAATGTGTGATGTCGGGGGTTTGGGGGTTTATACTCTCTACCTAGGTTCCACCAACTACCTTGACCAAGCTAAACCCCTCCTCTTCCTTCAGACTATGCCTATATTAACTTGCCTGTTCAGTAGCTGATTGCCCTTATGATGGTTCCAGAGGCATGAGTGTGTTTCTTCAGTGTTTGATCACAGTGTATGACCCGGCCTGCCTGACTTCCATTCTGGTTTTTGATTCCTGGCTGCTTCTGGACTACGCAAAATTTCTGGATTTCTGGACTTCTAACTTCTGCTTGTGTAACTACCCATTCCGGCTCCCGACCTTGGCTTGTTCCACGAATACCTGCTTGTCCCACGATAACTCGCTTGTCCAACAATTTGGCTTATTGTTATTTCATTATTATTATTTATTTCAATAAATTCTTTAAGCAGTACTTTTGCCCTCTGTCCTGATTTAGTGGTACCTTGACACCATGGCGTACACATAAAGTACATTTTCAAAATATATATTGTACATATTTTAATATGTAAACACCATTAGATTTACACTACTAGTGTATTGAAATGTAAAACGGAAGATTTAAAGTGACAAATTTGCTTTATATATATATTAGCAAGATGTCATATAGAGGCTAAGACTAAGATTGTTTTTTTACCTGCTTCAGGAGTACATCCCAAGAAAGCGATGAAAAACATGTCATGCCCTATATGCCACAGATGCAGAGGAAAGTGCTACTTTCTGAATATTTATCATGTATTTACATTATATGTTTTGTTAGGTTAGGTTCTCTACTGTTCCAGTTGTTTGAAGGAGATATAGTGGCATATAGGGGGGGTATAAGGCATTTCTGGGGGCAGAGTGGCAAGCCTGGGGGTAGATGTGCATAACTGGAGGGCAGGTTGGCAAATAAAAGGAAATAAAAACAAAAACATATTTTTTTTCCCTAAATTAATATTCAGATTTTTTGGGGGGTCATCTTATATGCGAGCAAATCCGGTAGTTATTTTATTCATTAGTAGTTTTTCTTAAAAATATATACATGGCTAATTTACCGGTTCTATCAAGCTTGCAATCAGTACAGTGCTATGCTCAAATAAAATACTTGTACCAATTCCTGAGTACATTAAGATCCTGTGCAAATTACTCTACCTTGGAAACCGCATGCCTTTCTAATTGTGGATCTATTCAGAGTTATTTTCCATTTCAGGGCACATGTTTCAAGGGATGTATTTCCAAAGCATGAGGGTAAGCTATAGCAATGATCTATTTTTGCTCTCAGTGTCTTAGGAATATACAAGATACTCACAATTAAATGTTGTTGTTTTAAAATGTGTGTATCCATCAAACCCATCTACAAGCTTGGAACATACATATTAGTTTTTCATAATTTAAGAATGTTTGGGTAGAACGCAGTTTCAAAGTGAAAATCCTCATGCATATTTTGTTGAAATAAACTTACTCATGTGTCTCATACTATGATTCCCAGTGATTAACACGCAAATTAAATTGTAGCCTTGATGGGTACCTCTTTTAATGTATCTTAATTAATATTTACGAAATATGTTAATAATAATTGAGACTTATAGCAATAAAAGTGATTTTCAAAATATGCTAATGTTAAATATGCAGGATTAGACATGAGAAGAATGTTAATGCAGGTTAGCTGCCATTTGACCCTATTGTACTGTAATCAGGAATAGATTCGCTGTTAATGTTACTAGAAAAGATTCTAATAACATAAGTGGATACTTACAAAGCCAACATATAAAAAACCAAAATACAAAGTTTCTGTTTGTAATAAGGTTTTTTCTGTATATTTCCAAATTTTTGTTCAAAGTTTTTCACCAGGGCCACTTAATTTCTTCCCTCTGCATTGCTCTGCTCTACTTGACAGTCACAGAAGGAGTGTTTGTTTGAAGGCCTTTTTAGTTTATAAAGGGATTGGGAGTGGTTGTAAGAGGTCAGACTACTGTAATGTATTACAGAAGAGGACATAGGAAGAATGACAGGACTCCATGAAAATAAACCTTTTAATGGAGTCTTTTAGTGACACGGAGCATTGAGGAGAAAAATAAAATAACAGCTTTCATTTACTTCTCTCGATTGCAACTGCAAAAGAAAGTTCCACAGAAAACAACCACAAATTAATTTAATTGAGTATGCTGCGTAAAAAACATAATCCATGAAGAGTTTTGTTTCTATAAATGCAGCCAGTGAGCTGGGGAGTCTGAGGAGTCCTTTGTACATGGTTTATATGAACTGATGGAGTACTGTGGATTAAGGCATACTGAAGAGCAATGCATTTGTGACCTACTTGTAATAGGTTTAGCTAATGCTGATGCGTCGCAGAAAAGCTTCAACTCCATCCTGAATTGACACTACATGTAGCTATCTGAATTTCACGCCAAAGTGAGTTGGTGAATCACAGAATGTGACTATGAGGTCTGAATGCATGGTTAACTATCTATGGAAATGTTTAATGATGATGCTTCTGATACAGTATGAAACTCAAATAATAAGATAGTATAATACTAAAGTTTTTTCTCTACTATTACCGTATTTGGCCAATTATAAGACGAGTTTTTTTTCCAGAGCAAATGCTCTGAAAAATACCCCTTGTCTTATAATCGGGGTCGTCTTATAATCAGACCTCAAATAGGTCTGACTATGAGACTAAGATCCAGATCCTGGATCCTCCTGTGTTATGCGCCCCCCCCCCAAATTACCGGTGCTTCTGAAGCGGAAGTTGTCTATGCGAATCGGGTAGAGCTCTACACGCTGCCCGACTAAGCACCGGGACTCAGAAGCCACGGTAAGTTTGGAGCGAGGGGGGGGAGGGAGTGTTAAATGGCGGGCATAAGGCATTTCTGGAGCAGAGTGCTCTGTGATATGCCTTTTAACCCCCTTAATGCCAGTGTGCCTCCAGAAATGCCTTTTAACCCTCTATATGCCACTCTGCCTACTGAAATGCCTTATACCTCCCTATATGCCACTCTGCCCCATAATATGCTTTTTAGCCCCCTAAATGCCAGATTGGCATATAGGGGTAAAAGGCAATTCTGGAAGCAGAGTGGCACATAGGGGCTCAAAAGGCATATCATGGGGCACAGTGGCATTTAGAGGGTATAAGGCATTTCTGGGGCACAGTGGCAAGCCTGGGGGCAGAAAAAAAGGAAATAAAAAAATATATTTTTCTCAATCATAGATCATTGTTCACATAGTTTACATGAATTAACATTTACTGGTAAAACTTTTTTCTTATAGGGTCGTCTTATATTCAGGCTTTTTCTTTTTTTCATAAATTAATATTCAGATTTTTGGGGGTCGTCTTATAATCAGGGTCGTCTTATAATCGAGCAAATACAGTAACTCTGTGTTTTGTTTGCATTTTTGTAAATTTCAATATATATTTAGACAGGCCTAGATAGGGTCATGGCAAGTGAATGGAACTATGTAACAGAATTTCTTCTCTACATCCTTTTACAACACATGATTCCCGATATCTTTTTGTGAAGGTCCCTCCAAAGCCAAAAAGCACCCCTTTAAGCCATTACAGTTTAAGATACTAACAAATATATTAAACTTATATAGATGTACATGCATATAATGTTCAGATATCAGTGCTAATGAAGGTTCTTCATATGATTTGAAAGGATGGACTGTTATGTTTCAAATTTGTGCAATTTCCATGTTAGTCTATCATGAATGATTGATATTCATGGTGCATAGCAGGGAAGCAAACACTAATATAGATACATATTCTGATTTCCGAGTGACCTTTACACACACACCAGTAGTACATTGTACTTAGACTGAGAGGTTAAAAATCTTGAAAACAGTTTTAACATGTTTATTTTCCTTCTTTGAGCCAGAGGGACAATCAGCAATTGATTGTGCGATTAAACATCTCTGTTGAACACATGAACTAAGTACATCTGATCTTTCATTATAATTGGGTAGTCAAGTTCCTTAACTGGATTTAGTACATTGAACATATTGCCCCATGAAGCAGATTGGGCATTTGGAGGGGTGCATGGACAGAGATGAAATAAAAAGGACAGAGTTCCCTCCAAGCTGACTCTGGCCTGTTTGCAGGCAATAAACAAAACCATGGATAAGAACTTTCACATTTCTTTTTTCATACTAATACTGCATGCTAACTACAGGTACATAATTACTTTTTTTTGGAATACTGAATTCAGTTTAATATACAGATACAAGACATGCCCACAAAGATTAGAAATTTCAGATTCTTACAGGTTAGGTTGGAATCTGGAAAATAATGTTATACAAATATGTACTTCTCCCAGTCACTTGAAGTCCTTGGAATGCCACCATTGCCTAAGGCAGATGCATCTGCTATTTTATATTGGACTCTGCAGGAGATATTGTATCCTGCTATTAAATGCATGGAGCAAATAAGAGACACAGCTTAGTGATGATCTCTGCATAACACATTATAACTAATTTTCATTACTTGCTGCAAGGTAAACAATTTCAGTTCCTAAGCAGCTGTAGATGGGTTCCTTACACTGCATAGGAAAACCCTTGTAGGATTAAAAGCTTGACACTGTAACAGTGTAGTTTGGCATGACAATAGAACAAAAATGTAGAAAATTAAAATGTCTTTCCATTGTGTCTTCTTTTCTTTCTTCCTTTCTTCTTAATTTATATTTTTTAAAAGTTGTCATGGAGATCTAAAAGGTGTAAGCAAAGGTATACTAAATTTTTCACTAAAAGTAATGATTTTTTTGATGCATCTTTTGTGCAGGTGGAATATAATCTAAAATGAATATCATGCGAAGGTAATATCCAAATATCATTTGATTTTATAAAATAAAAACTTAAAAAAGATTATTTGAATGTAACCACGGGAAATTTTCTTCATTTGCCAGTTTTTGTTAAACAACCAATAATTTCGATTCAAAATCTTTCCATGTTTCCACATTTAATCCAACATATTTCTGAAATGGCATAACACAAAAGGCTTTTTGGCCTGCAGAAATTGTTTAGGGCACCACCTTGTTGAAGGTCATACATGGCTTTAATGAGGACCATGTCACTACATTTGCATAGTTGCCTCTCTGCATTTATTATCTGGTCTACAGACATTTTTCAATGAAAAAAAAGAAACAACAGAAACAACGAAGACCTTGTAGATTCCGAATGCAAAATATTAAACATCTTAAGTCTTTAGCAAAATTATGCCCTGCCATGTGATACAAAAGTGTTGGGTTCTGCAGGAACCTACCCTAAATCCAAGGTCAGACTAAGTTGCTTTGAGCCCTGGAGCAAGTACAAAAGGGCCCCCTTCTCTAGATGTCCTGCCTTTAGCAAGCTCCCTTTGCTCTGATTTTTCTTCTGCTTTCTGCCTCTTGCTTTTTTTTCCTTCAGTTCTATTTTTTCCCTCTCTTTGGCACCACAGCACAGGGTCAGCAAGGTAGGACAATTGCCGCACATCATGAGGATAGCCACTTTGTGGGACAGATAAGAGGTATGGACTTAGAATACCAGGGGCCCTGGAGCAATTGCTCCACTGCTGCACCGTTAATCCAGACCTACCTAAATCTATGTACCTACAAACAGAGGTGTACATAGTTATGTTTACACAAAAGCAAACAATAAAAAAAAGAAATATTTAAGACCTTGCTTGTGGCATATGGGAGAGGTTGTTTAATATAGCACTGTCTCACTATAAAACAAAGTTTATACTGTTTTCTGGATGTTTGGTAGTGAAAAGCAAATGAGACATAACTGGGTGTGTCACTTCTCCACTCTTATTTCATTATATAGCTACCCTAGGGCATTCACCAGCTGCATCAAACAGATTATGCAGCTCATAGCAATTTCATCCATGCTGGGGACTAAAGAATTTAACATACTCAAAGTGTCAACACCAAGGATATCAAACATATGCAAATGCATGTAGGAACTGCTGTGAGTACAGTTTAGATAATATAATGGAGGTGCAAATATTGGTATCTGGATTTTATTAGCATCCATTCAAAGGTTAATTTTCCATATTTCTTGGGCATGGAATACAGACTGATTTTATAATATACAGTGCTTTCCAGGCAAAAAATACACAGGCCTTCAATTCTTATAATAATCACTATAGTTGTTTAGTTTCAAGGGTAAACATTTAATATTTTTTATTAAAACAAGCTGTATTACATAGAGAAAAACCAATGATCGCAAAATCAAAAAACCTACAGTGGATGTGTCTTTAGTTAGGACATAAAATCATTTTCAATATTAATAATCCTCCTGAATTAAACTGTTTATATGGTTTATTTCCCATTCCTGAAGATATTGTATATTTTTAATTCTTCAGATCTGTCGAACACCAAAGTCTGGTGCAAACTGTTGCCCACAAGTGGCTCCTTAACTTAGCTAAAAGATAAAACACTGATGTCCTAGAACTGAAACGATTGCAGGATGTCCTTGCTGAAAGTTGTCTTGTGATCTTTGTGTAACTATTTCTGTTAGCATGTTTACAAAGGAGTTCTAATGTAAAGATGTAAATGTGTTAGTAAGTATTTATGTTCTCATGCGTATATCAATAAATGTATTCTGAATTAGGAAGTGATACATTGGGAGTTATGTTTACAAAAGATGTTCCGATGGAAAGAGGTAAATATGATTCACTCACCTTAGCAATGAACATAATTTTCCTGCTTCTTCCTCTGTTTTTATTTGCACCAGTAATGTTCTTCATTTACTTTAGTGTCCTATGTATATTTTTATCACATATATCAACTTACACTTTTAATTTAGCTGAGATTAAATCTATACAAAAAAACAAAATACTCTCTGCGCTTCTCACCCTAATAAAGTTGGCAACAAATATATAAACATAATATAAATGAGAGGTTTTGGTAATATGAATTAGCCAAAGCATAATTAAGCTTTAATTGCACCTCCCCCAACACATTAATAAAGTTTTGGTAGCCGTATAAACTGCTTTGTGTGCCCACTACGTAGGAGGTGAGAGTAGGTTCTCGCCCTATTGAGAGTTTGCCTTGACGTGGCGGGTGAGTTTAATTATGCTTTGGCCAATTCATATAACCAAAACCTCTCATTTATATTATGTTTATATATTTGTTGCCAACTTTATTAGGGTGAGAAGCGCAGAAAGTATTTTGTTTTTTGTATACATTGTACAGCCAACACACTGTATTTGCAGCATGCTCACACTGTTTGGTAGGCCTCATATTATACATTTGTATTTTTGAGCCTGAGACTAGCTTAGCGCACCGACATTTTTTTCTTTTCCCTGAGATTCAATCTAGTTTATGTATTTATTACATATTACTATAGCAGTGTTCTTCAAACAAATGACTCTAGTTAGGTGATGTCTGGCAGCTTTTGACCCATAGGGCAATATAGTGGCTCCTACAACACTTCTGGCAGACACCACAATGAATACACAGTGCCCATTACTGTCCAGCACACATTAATAAAAAAAAAATAGTCAATGGAAAGCACCTAGAAGGAACACAGAAAGTATTCAGTCATATGTCTTTGTTATTGGGCACCCGGTGGCTATATGTGGAATTGCAAGGGGTTGGGACACACTAGTTCCTTTTCAAGTGTTTTGACATTCGCTATTTCCTTCTCAGTCATAGGTGAGTTCTTTCCCATGTCGGTAAGTATGTGCATGCAGAAAGTGGCATCAGGATCAGCATTTTCCAAGAAATCAAGAAGCCTAAGCTAGCCCTATGCATGGGCATATCAAGCAGCTGCCTCAACTGCTGACCTGCTAGGTGGGCATCCCACCTTTGTGCTTTCCTTTATTAGTAATTTAGATTTGTGCAATAGGAGGTGTCATAGAAATAGATAATCTATGGAACTAAAAACTGTAAAAACTGGTCCTGGATTATACCATGATTGGTTTATTGTTTTGTGCATGTGAGTTTTCGGTAATGTCTACACACATAGAGCAAAAGTACTTATGTAAACAAAAAATCCTGCTACTATTTGTGTATAAATATCATTGTTTGCGCATACAAAGCAATGTTTTGAGATAACAGTATTTTTTTAAGAAAGTAAATGAAAATACATTTATCATTCTAAATAAATAAAACTTTAGCCTTTAAGAGACATCAAACATGCATTGTTTAGTCTGAAAAGTGTTTGTTGTAGCATATGTGTAGAACAATGAGGTAGACTGGGAGAAATATATTTCTGAAAAGAATAATTTCAAAATGCATCTAATTAAAATGATGTTTGGCGCAACTGACAAAGATACTTAAATCACGAAAAGTAGTAACACAGCCACATGTACAAAACTCATTTTATCAAAATACCATATTTTTGCTTCTCCACCAAGAACTAAAAAAAAGTTGCATGAAAACCTCAAAAAGTGTTCCCCTAAAGAAGACAGGCACTCTTTGGCAAATCTGTGTTACTCTTTTTTCTGCATTTTGTCCCTTTTTGTGGGTATAAATGTATGTATTACCATGAGTCACACCTATATGTGATTATAGATATTTTTGTATTTTAGCTACTCTAGAATTTACATGGCGGTGCTATTGTTCATAAAGTTTGCACTCCTACAATAGATATGGACTATAATTCTACTGAAATCACCCCCCAAAATAATTATGGTACAGTTTGGCCAAACACTGTTTTATTTACATTTTATGCAAAATGGGTAAACCTAAAATGGCTAATAGCGTGTTTGTAACAACTAATCATAAAATGCTAATTTCTTAAAGGGTAAAGCTATTAACTAGAGACCAGTGCAGCTTTCCTTCTTACTGCTGTAATCATTAAATTGATTTTTCCAGTCCATCATGTAATTGTTCCAACGATGGAATTCAGCCTTCCACTGTTGTTCTACTTCATCAATATTCCCTGAAAAAACATCAAAAGGCTTATATTAATCTAAATGTGCATCTCCGTGTTTACATTAATTAAAAAAGAATATATGTTACTGGACTTGTGCTTCCAGTTTATAGCAATAAAAAAGGCACAGCAATTCCAAACTTATTCTTCAAATGTGTTTGTGTTCGTGTGGAAACCTGTCTAATTGTTTCCAAATTGTTTCCCTAGGACCCCCTATTAACCAATGAGGTTGACGATCACCCACCCTTCTCTAACATGCGTGGTGCTGTGGGGCCTCAGATGAGAGTGCTGGTGAGGAGCTATAGTTGTGGACTATACCCCAAGCCTTATTTTATTGCCCCACACCCCATGGGTATGGGAAGAGGGAATCCTGCCCTCTCCTTTGTTAAGGCAAGACCTCCATTACATTTCTATTTATTTAATGGTTTATTTTTTATCTCTCTCTTTATTTTTGTTTGTTTACATTTATTTTAATAATATTTTGTGTGTGAGGGGTGATATTTTGCTAACAAGAGTTTTAACATACAAGTTTTCATTCAACTCACATGCCCTTGCATTTCCTTGCCTGAAAGTCACAAGCCCTGACTTGGGTACAACCTTAGAACAGTCTAGTCACATAAGTTAACTCTTAATTCAAAAGACCACTGAAGTGAATAGACCCAATTAGTTTACTAATCTCTTTGAATCTTCTTGTGCGTGACTATATAAAGTAAAAGATTAATATTTCTTTTACTAGTTAAATTAAGATGATTTTTCTTAAAAAGAAACATGAATGCTTTAATAATCAATTGAAAAGAAGTAATCCAGAGGCAAAAGGTGTACCCTTTTGTCAGGGGCTTGTATCATACACACTATACAATTCTAAATAAGCATATAAGAATGAATAAGCAGACAGGCATATCCCTTAAGGAAATTTGGTTTTTTTTCCTATACGTTCAGATATGTTTTGATATTACCCGCATTTCTTGTATATTTTCAGTAGTTCTAAAGGTCACCAATTATTTACATTGTGTGGACAACTTCAGTAAGATCACCAAATACGTCCAAAATTGCCAGATACATAAAAACACACAATTTTGATTATAAAGAAAAGTTTTATGAAGAACACTGTCTGTTACTTAAAAAAAGACAGTGGTACAGCCTTACAGAGTTTTTTTCAGCCACCACAATCGCCACAATAGTATATTTTTCTATTACCAATTACTAACTTAATCCAAGTTCAGGGAAATGTACATAATACAAAAATCTTCACCACTGACATTAATGATGCCTTCAGTTTCTTGTTTGTTTTACACATTTCCTAGAAGAGTCTGAAAGGTCACTATAAGATCACATTTCAGGCATCAATTATGATGTACTGAAACTTTATCGATGTAGTAAAATGAAGAGAATATTCTGATTAGACAAAACTGTTAGCAATATAATAGACTATGAACATAAAGAAAACTTTATCAACTTACTTAACACTGAAATATAGTACAAAGTTTAACTGATAAAAATTATATACAAAAGATATATATATCTCTCTCTCTCTATATATATATATTATATACAATATATGTATGTATATATATATGTATGTATATATGTATGTAGACATATAATAAACATCCAAAAGGTTTACCTAGCCTTTAAATATCATCTTCATTTTATCAACAGTCTGGGTGAGGTCACTGAGGTCAATAGCTCTCAGTCCAAAATAGTCACGACACAGGACTTTGCAAATAAATAAATAGGTAGTTAATTCAAAGAACCATCAATGTTTCAGCCTGCTCACCAGGCTATGTTTACTCATAAAATAATATGGCAATACGGTTCATATTGGAAAGCAAATAATTAAAAAATGTGCCTGTTTTTCCCCACTTAAAGAACATTAATCTCATCTAAATGCGTTCTCTCATCCCTACAGACAAGCAGTGCATTAAGACAACCCTAGATAATAGCACCTGTGACAACACCAAACATACACATCATTAAACATATGTCCCCATACATAATTGATCTGGTTAATTACTACATAGAAATTCAATCCAATGCAACACATCAATTCCGTTGAGGAATTTAGAATATGAAAGGCAGTAGAAGGACATTGTGTGTGATATATTGTTGCCACGTGTTTACTTTTTTGTGATAAGGTCACGGAAATCAAATTACAAGTCATGCATCTTATTAACACTGACCTCATCAATCTTTGTGAAATGACTACCTTAGACATAAACCAGTTTGTCACTAATAAAGTATGATTTGTCTCTTCAGTTCTACCTCTAATTAAAATAGTTTGACCTTGCAAAACTTTATTTATGGAATAAGAACATTTGGAAACTTGGAACTTTCCAGACAAAGGGGGATTATATGTTAACCTTGTATATTTAATATAGAGAGATACTTTATACATATGAAATAGGAAACTGGACAAAATCTGATATTTGGCATAGCTGATTTTTTGGTAACTAAAAATAGTGCTTGTTTTAAACATTAACAGAATACCCATATAATTTTTGGTTTTTTTTTTGTTTTGCAAAGGTCAAACTATTTTAATTAGAGTAAAAATATAAATCTAATAAAAATATAGTAATGAAAGAATGTAGAAATTGTATTAGCAAGCATATTTTAAAATATTTTTCAAACCCTTTTGAGGTATTTATGTTATATTCATTTTTGGAGGTTAACAATTTTCTTATGATGCTCATGTTGAAGAAGAACTTTAATATATAAAAGGGTATTTTATAGACTAACAACAACATTTGGTTTTGATTATACTTTATTGTAGTAAACCTGAGGTCTTATGTTACCAGTCAGATAATTTCTTAAAACAAATATGGTAAAAAAAAAAAAAAAAAGAATACACTCATAGTAGCTTATAATACATTTAAAACATATTAAATGCACTAAAGTTAAAATCTAATAAAATCAAATAAATATAGGTGTTACTTTTTATAAAACTGTACATATAAGATTTGTATTATGTAGCATTGGATACATTTTCAGCTGCTCTGAGAATATTGGTCAGTCGAGGGCTTAAAATAATAACTCTTCTAAACTTCTTCTTCTTTAGAATATACAGTAGCTAACTTTGACAGAGCTGGCTGAAAGAAGACAGCAGATTTTCCAAGACATTTCCCTGTCTCTCAAATGAGCTCATTTTATGAAGCTGTTAATTACTTATAACTTTTTAATTTTGTTTCTTTACCTGTTATTTGCAGGACTTTGGGATAGAATTTGTTCCAGAATCTGCACTGCTTGGCACGCATTTTCCGATCTGTCTTTGAGTCTTCTGTGTCTAACATAAGGTAATGCTGCTCATCAAGCGTGAAGACAGGCCATCTGTTTTCCTGAGACTGTGCACCATTCGGATTTCTAAAGGAAAGATTTTTCAACATAACGACTGTTATTACATACTCTGTTCATATTTTGCATTACACTGTTTATTTCGGCAGCCCTTTTGTTGCTCATTTATATTCAAAATGCACAACAAACGCTTGTAATCTCATTTGAAACTAAATGCTCAAAATATTACACTTGTTTTGGAAGTCTTATCAGTAATGAGAATTTCAGCATTCTTATCAGGAAAAGGGGCAAAACTTTGTTGGTTCTCTTAAAAATAAAAAATTAAAATCAACAAACAAAACATACAAAGTCAATGTTTCTTAGTTTCCATGTAAAGACTTCTTGTTAAGAGATTTTATATAGGCATCCTTTATCTTGCTTTGTCTTTGCTTGTAATACCTCTATTAACAGGGCAGAATGTATTTCATTTTAGTTACACCTAGGCAGAAATTCTACTGAAATGTTCACAATTAATTTGTGAATGCTTTGTGTGCATATTTAGAAATGTAGAATAGGACACTATTTATTCATATACATTTAAGTTCAAATAAAACGGTCTGTGTATCTTAAACCTAACATGCCCATCTATGTATGAGAAAGCAATAGTAAGAACACTAGTAACTAGAGTATAGAAAAGGTGAAAAAATACAAAAGCAATACTATGCTGTATATATA
>VKOC01008451.1:0-16350 GCA_009364415.1 Spea multiplicata | reverse complement strand
CCCCCCGGCTCAGTCTGTCTTCTGCCTCAAACCCCCCCATTGGTCGCAATCTGATTGTAAATCGCTATGGAATCTGCTGGCGCTATATAAATAAATGTAATTCCTGTTCTTTGGGTGAAATAGAACTATTTTTCTCCTGAATCTCCATTTAACCGGGCGATGGATGCTTGTGGTGCGGCTCTCGTGAATGAAAAAGCAGAGTCACCAAAATGGATTTCATCGAATGACCCTCTGCAGCAGTGTAACGCGGGGCAGTTTTGGGGTAATTATGTGTTGTTGCCGCCTGCGTGTTCATTCACCTTGTACCAAGGACGCGGCGTGGGCAGGTGACAGGGGGTAATTGTAGTATACCGTGTCCGGGGTTTGGCGAGCCCCACGTTCAGGGTATTTGGAGGCATCAGGGGGTTCTGTGCACGTTTGGCAGCATCTGAAGCCTGAGGGTCTCCTGGCTCCAAATTCATACAATTCACCCCGCGTTGTTCTTCATTCTGCGATGTGTAATTTCACGCTAGGCATCCTGACAGAGCGCCGCTCACTCGCCGCCGAGGCACGCCGGAGCTCCGTGGCTATAAATCACCGGGAAGCAGTTTATTTAACTTCTCTCCAGATTCCCCGCAAGTCGTTAGGAACGTTCCTGTGAAAATAATAAATGCGTTCTATGAATTATATTCTGATTGTTTTCTGGGTAAACAGCTTTTTACAAGTTTTAATAAGTTTCAGTAAATTATCCCTCTTAGGCTGACATTCGGCTAAAATGGCGGATTGTCTCGCGGATCCGTCGCTTTGATGAGATTTGGTTTTCACCTTTAATGAGTTTCTGTTATTTCGGGGCTTTTTGTGTTCCCTTAACCTTAACTTTTTAAACCACATTTAGCGCTGAGAATGCGTCGGTGCCAATTGTTGCCGCTCCGAGCACATTTTTAGCCATTTCCCTGGAAACGGTTCGTTCTGGCAAACAGCGCGATCTTTCAATTAACGTAATGAGTCTAAGTTTATCAAACTTTCCTTCCTACGTAAATTTCCCCCAACGACCGTGACGAGGCATCAGAGGGAGATTTTACTCTAAATGATATCAGCAGCAGGCGAGGTGATATAATGAATATAATTATCGGATGTTTACAGCCATTGTGTGCATTTATCACTGAATCATAATATCTGCCGGTAATAAAATAAACTCTGCGCACTGATAATATTTTCAGTATTTACAGAAAAAAGCTGTCAGCAGAGACGTGCGCGACAATGAGTTAGAAGGGTATAAACCGGGTATGTATGTATGTGTATGTATGTGTATGTATGTACAGTATGTATGTACAGTATGTATGTATGTACAGTATGTATGTACAGTATATATGTATGTATGTACAGTATGTATGTATATACATATGTAGTGTACTGTACCCGTATGTATGCTACGGTATGTATGGTGTGTGTATATGATATGTTGTACAGTTGTATGTACAGTTATAAATGTATGTATGTACAGTTATGTCTGTCAGTATAAGTATGTATGTACAGATGTATGTATGTACTTTATGTGCATGTGTATGTATTATGTGTATGTACTATGTACAGTATTATGTTGTATGTGTATGTATGTACAGTATGTATGTATGTACAGTATGTATGTATGTACCATATGTATGTACAGTATGTATGTGTGTGTGTATGTATATACCATATGTATGTATGTATGTATGTACAGTATGTATGTTTGTATGTGTATGTATGTACAGTATATATGTATGTACAGTATATATGTATGTATGTACAGTATGTATGTATGTACAGTATATATGTATGTATGTACAGTATGTTTGTGCAGTATGTAAGTATGTATGTACAGTATGTATGTATTTGTATGTATGTATATACAGTATGTACTGTCTTACAGTATCTATGTATGTTACGTAATGTATATGTACAGATGTATGTATTTGTATGTATGTATATACAGTATGTATGTATGTACAGTATCTATGTATGTACAGTATGTATGTATGTACAGTATGTATGTATTTGTATGTATGTATATACAGTATGTATGTATGTACAGTATCTATGTATGTACAGTATCTATGTATGTATGTACAGTATGTAAGTATGTATGTAAGCTGTGATTCATTAAAAATAATCGTATACAAGGACTTTTCACCCAGAGACGAGCATCAATTTAAACCCACTTTGTAACTTTCAACGAGAATCTGTGTGCCTTTTATATGAAATATTAACAATGTTTCAGTAATGAAAATGAATGAATGTGAATCAGAACATAGAGCTGCTTCGTGATTAAACTGCTCGGGCTGATCATACGTTTAATGATGTGAATTATATCCATAATGCTAGGTTTAATGTGGCTGCGCATGTACCTGGAGTAATAGCGCCCTCGCAGCCGGCGTTACAGCATCATCAAGTGATCTTTAAATGGTTAAATACGTTAAATGTTATCATTAAGAACGTTTCACATTATTCTCTTTCATCGGCTATTTTCTTTGGCTATTTTCTATGTCATTGGACTCAAAACATTTTGAGATCTTGTAACATTTTAATCAACTTTTAGCCAACAAGTAACCGAAAAATAAAAAACGTGATAATAAATGAAGGAGCAAATCCAAAACATTAACAAAATAATAAAATGAATGGAAACGTAGCAATTAACCCTGCCGGCTCTGCCGTGGACCCCAGCCGGGGCTAAAGTGAAGATAGGGTTAAAAAAGCAACAAACTACTTTATACATTTTAATATTTCAAAATGGCCGAAATAATTGCTCTCCGTGTTCTCTCCGTGTTCTCCGTCTGCCTGATCCTGATTCATTCTGCTGCACAACCAACGGAGATCGCGATCCGGTGAGCGGCTTTACATTAATCAGTAAAATGTTTACAATTCCAGGCTTACATTAAAACTAATTGTGGGGGTTTCTGTATGCTGGGGGGGGGGGTCGGCTTTCATTGGTGTGATTTTTATGTGAATTTCCAGAAGATGAGTAGACATTATTGACATTATTTACTAATTATTGACTAAAACGAGCGCACGGCGCGATTACACGAATAACGTTAAATAAGGTATATTTGACTGTAGATTTCTGTGTTATACATTGAAAGGATCTAAAGCCCCGTAACATGTAGTGCCAATAATTTATATACACGGGGCATAAAATGATAGATACGGTTATGATATCAGCAGCAGATGTTACCGCGTCACCTGGACTTTCCTGGCCGCGCTCCTCGCGTTGGGTTTTTAATGGATGGGGTGAAGCGTTAGGGTCGGGTGGTAGACGAGGGGTGAGACGGAGTGGATGCGAGATGTTGGATTCCAATCTCGATGTTCGATTTCTCATCTCGTTGGGTAGAAGCATTTTATAAAATGGCCGATGATTACCGGTGGCAGCGCTCGTCCCAAAGCCCTTTACTGTTGGTTTATGCTCAGCGGTCTCCCGGTCAACCCGTTAGATTGTAAGAACCGTTTGTTTTTTACTCATCTCACCGAGGCCGGCAGATTGCTTGGCGTTCAGACGGTTCTCGGCACGCTGAGTTTGTTCCAAGCGGGGGTCGTAACGTTTCCGTGTCTGACGGCCTGACGGGCCCCGCGCTCCATTTGGCGTTGGAGTTTGGCGTTGGAGCTGCCAGGTGCACCGCTGGGTTTGGAATGAATTTTACGCCACCACGGGCAGGAGGCTTGGATGTCACAGATGCCATATGCCAGGCTCTGTGTCACATTTATTACCTATTACATTAAACGCACATTGCCTGCGGCCCCCCATCTCTTTCATCCGTTAGACTGCAGGTCCGCCCAAGAAGTTCTTTCTGCTTCCTTTAAGACGATATGAATTGTAGCTGTAATCGCCGGTTTCAGCGGTGCTCCTGCTAGTTTTCGACAGCGGGTGTCATTTACATGTAATAAATCCAGTTATGATGCACATGTAGTCCGTATGATATGGTGACGCTGCGCGTGCGCCCGCAGCTCCTAGTTTGTGGAATCAGAACGTCGTTGTAAATTAAACGATCCGGGGGGCTGCAGCTGCCGTTTTCTGCTGACGTTTTCACTCCTTGTGAAACACAATGATGGTCGGGGGCTCCCGGAATAAGCGACAGGCGCGGCAGACATGGCCCCTAATACTTAAACCGTATCGGGTTCTGAATGGATGTCGTAACCGGGCCGGGGGGTTCCTTGTTAGAACCACTTACAAGATCTGCCCTAAAAGCTGCTGTGAAGCTTCCACTTTCAGGATTTTAAGCTTTAGCTTCCAGATGGAACGTCACCTTTAGTGGCGGTCGTGGATCAAGGTGATATTTCGCTGCTCAAGGGGAAACCAGGAGATGCTCAATGTGGGGTGACGTTTCCACGCAGAAGAAAAGGGGGCGCAAATTTAATGGCAGACAAGGAGAGGCCATTTGTACGCGGGGCTCTCTCTATGGTGGAGTCCCCCGTGTTTAGCCCGTGGACGTGGCTTATTACATGAGCGATCGCGTCACCCGGGCCTTCTTTCCTTTTGGGGAATTACCTAGTGGGCCACATTTGGGAGGTCTGGAGAGGGTCCGTCTCCTTCCCGGCAAGAAACCCTTGACAGGAACAGCCTCGGCGTGAGAAGTAACCCTCGAGTAGTGATTGCTCTGAGCGCTCGCTCTGCTGGAACATGTAAATGTGAATTATTCATACTAAGTGCTGACATCTTGGCCTCCGTCCACAATTAGCACAGAACTGTTAGATAAGAATAAGGGACAGAAATGAAAGAGTGGCTGGCAAACTAATGTTTTATTTCAATCCTTACAGCTGTGTTGGTGTGGAGGAAGATGAGGCGCCTGACATTGACATTTATCACTGTCCAAACTGTGAAAAAACCCACGGGAAGTCTACATGTGAGTATAAAATGAGTATAAATTAACTCTTTGACTGCCATCATTACACCGGGGCATGAGGCCGAGGGATCGCATATAACTATAACGAAGCTGTGAGTGACGGCACCATATAGTGCGAGACAGAAGTGTGAGCGCCATGCGCTGCTCCTACAGGCTGGGAGGACATGGATTGCAGGGGACTTAAACGTTTAAACCTGAGAATATTTTGGCACACAAAGAAGCTTACAGGAAAATGAAAGGTGTCCCTTTTGCATGAAAAACAATGATATCTTGTGTCATTTTAGTGAAAAAGAAAAGAAACTGGCACAAACACGACACAGGACAGGCCACAGATGTGAAACCCGTTCAAAACGGCAGTCAGGTCTTCATAAAGGAGCTCCGAAGTCGAACCTTCCCCAGGTAATGTATGCGGGAAGATGGGGATCGTATAGAAGGTTTATCTGAAGCTGGAGGGGATGTTTGCCGGTGAACACAATATATTTCCTAATATCGGTGCATTTAATGCATCCCCTGCGTGTGTCTTCTGAAGATGCTCATTGAAGTGACAGATGACGTGTTTCAGGATAAGTCCCTCGGTCAGTCAGAAGCCCCCAGCTGATCGGAGTCCTGTATAGAGGGTCAGATATTGCTCTGCGCAGCTCCTGACGGCGTCTGACTCCGGAGTATATCCCGCTCCCTCCGCGCTGTAGTTGGGAAGCGTGTACAGGCAATGCAACCTTTGTTACCCGACTGCCACAAATCTCTCCTCAAGCTCGGCACACAATATGTGTCTCCAGCGCGAGCCGCCGCTGCCATTGCGTGTGAACGGCGAGAGTGCCGGAAATCTCGGCGATTCAGCAGCGCGGAGCCTCCTTGTGGCCGTTCCCAACTTCACGGCTCCGAAGGCTTCCAATCCAAAAAGGTCCCCTAGCGAGAGTCTCCGTGTGACTGGGATGCGATTGGAACGTAACCGTTTGTCGATAGATGTGTTTCCATCCTTCGACAAATATTATTAAAGTTGTATTAATGATTCGCTCCCAATTCTCACGTTACGTTCATTGGCCGAGCCTTCTCAGTATCTTTGAAATGTCTGTTCTCGTGCAAAACGATCGCTTGTCCTTTTATGAACTAAGCCCTTCAGAAATCAGTATTGTGTATAACGTGTTATACAGAAGCACGCAGGACACACGCAGTCTGGTTACACGGATGCAGATGGAGCGATCAGATCGACGATAATTGACAATAATGATCAATGAGTCTTTCCTCGTGAAATCCCCAACGAGCAAAATTCATCCGAATGAATGAGAGACTCTGAGGCTGGCCGTTTCTATGCCTTTTTATTTTCTATCTTACTTTTCTGATTTAGATTTTATTCATTTCAGTGCCGAGGACGTTGTTACAAAGTTAAATGGAGCCCAGCTCACAGTGGAATATTTTGAAGACACTGGGTTTACAGAACCAATTCTGGTGCCAAAGAAAGACGGTTTGGGCCTCTCTGTACCGGCGCCTACATTTTATGTCAGCGATGTAGAAAATTATGTTGGTACGTTTTTGTTGGTATTTAATCGACACGAGATAAAACATCTTAATACATATATATATCACGTTTATATTTTTCGAAAATATACTTTAGTAACATTTTCCACTTATTTTACTTATCTTATTTTAGAATGATCCCAGCATGCACCTGGCCCTTCTGGTTTATAATTAGTACAGAAATTAAGAAGGGAAGAGACGCAAATTGGTATCCTAAATGCCAGCATCATATTAGGTCACATGATATTAAAGCATAAAAAACACATATTGGGAGATTTTTATATTTAGCTTTTTTGCATGTTTAATGTAAAGTTTTGTTTCGGGCGACAGATCGGAATATACGTTTATACACAAATCAAACAGACAAGTGATAATTCATTGGCTGATACAATGGACCTCATTTGGTCCCTGCATAAGTATCGTAAATCATTGCCATATTATTTAATAACACTTTGTAGTGCCGAGCATGCGCCGCCGTATCATTTTGTAATTTGCACCTTTAGCCTGGCAGTTTAGTAACTCTGATAATGAGGAATGCAGCTCATTATCGACCGTGTCGTTGAATTAACTAAAATAAAAACACTGCGTCCATTGAATTGTCAGCCAAAGAAAAATCAAAGCTTCGGCAATTTTAAAGAATGAATTCAGTTTGGGAACCGCATCCAGTCGGGCTCCAGCGGTTTCAGTCGGCCGCGCAGGTGGAAAACTCGGCAGGAGGACCATGGATCATGTAAATATTTATCCACAAAACCTTGGTTGATTGCACCAAAATCAGTGAAAATATGCTGTAAAAGAATACGTGCTTTTAACCAAGGTACTGTGCCTACTGTCTGCTTTGCCCTTGAAGTCACTTAGTGCCACCTTGGCTTTTTAATACTAATTGTGCCCAGAGGGCATCCTGCGATGTATAATTTTACAAATCAGTAAAAGAATGTGACGGCTCAGGGGTCCCGGCAGCTATGCCGAAATCCTCCACAGGATGATTAATGTGTTCTACGGAGGCTGTTTCTATTCTGCTTCTTCTGTGTACCAATAAATCCTCTGACAGCAGAACGGTTAAATATTCTGCAGCCGGAGACCAAATCAATGTAACCTGAAGACCTTTAATGACTGATGGCTCCTTGGCATTTTTCTTAGGTCCAGAGAGAGTTGTTGATGTAACGGACGTCACCAAACAGAAAGACTGCAAGATGAAGCTGAAAGAATTTGTTGACTATTATTACAGTACGAACAGGAAAAGAGTCCTGAACGTCATTAACCTGGAGTTCTCGGACAGCAGGTAGGGGAAGGAACCTCTTTCATTCGTGTTTTCTTCCTATATGTGCAGCGCAGACCCGTCAGTTACGGCTCGGGTTCTGGCTGAAAAATATTTTGCTAATTAGTCACCCGTAAATGTGTATAGGTATATGTGTATAAGTATAAATGTACATAGTTATAGGTATATGTGTATAAGTATAAATGTATATAGTAATAGGTATATGTGTATAAGTATAAATGTGTATAGGTATATGTGTATAAGTATAAATGTGTATAGGTATATGTGTATAAGTATAAATGTGTATAGGTATATGTGTATAAGTATTAATGTATATAGTAATAGTTATATGTGTATAAGTATAAATGTGTATAGGTATATGTGTATAAGTATAAATGTATATAGTTATAGGTATATGTGTATAAGTATAAATGTGTATAAGTATTAATGTATATTGTTATAGGTATAGGTGTATAAGTATAAATGTATATAGTAATAGGTATATGTGTATAAGTATAAATGTGTATAGGTATATGTGTATAAGTATAAATGTATATAGTTATAGGTATATGTGTATAAGTATAAATGTGTATAAGTATTAATGTATATAGTTATAGGTATACGTGTATAAGTATAAATGTATATAGTTATAGGTATATGTGTATAAGTATAAATGTGTATAAGTTTATGTGTTATGTTGACACCAGGAAAGCAGACTCCGGTGAGTGTAAGTATGTTCTGTTAGTTTCGTGATTATTCGGAGATTGCTGCTTTGTCTCTTCTATGATGATAATTAGTAGAAGGCGGCATCTCTTTGGTGATGTAATTTGGTCCTCATTAGGATGAAGAGCACTTGTGATAATTATCTGTGAAAACACTCAGTCGGTCTTCTGCTCCACCGTATATATATATGTTATATACATATAACTGTTTAACAACCAATAGAATATAAATCTCTGCTTTTCCTTATTACAAAGTTTAAGCACCAGGGAAACTATTAGCTGCTTCTAATTCCTGAATGACATTAATGACAGTATTAATACATCGATATCGGACGCACAGCCTCTTTCCATGCAACATCTGGGATTTTCACTAATCATTTCAAAATTAAGAGCGGTAACCTGTACTCCACTACGGCATCATCGTCTCGTGAGAGGTTATGTACTAATCTCTCTTATAATTCACAGCAGTCAGTTTTGTGAAGTATTCGCCATATAGTCGCTGTAAGTGAAGACTGGGGTTATCGCCGGCGGACGGCATTGTCATTCACCCCTCAATCCTGTTAGGGTGACCGTCGTTCAACTTGTTAAATGGCGTTGTGTTTCATGACAGATGTAACCTGTGTTAGCCTGAATTCTTTAACATGACGTTTTATAAATGATACATTTTTAGAGAATGAAGATGTTGCTTTTATTGATTATACCGGTAGTTATGATGTGGGATTGGGGGGCCGGATAGCGTAGCGAGTGGTATTTACCTTCCCTTCTTCTATTCTCCCGTAGAATGTCCAGCTTTGTTGAAGCTCCAGAGATAGTAAAGAAACTTTCATGGGTGGAAAACCATTGGCCCGACGACGCACTTCTGGCAAAACCTAAAGTCACCAAGTATTGTTTGATCTGTGTGAAGGATAGTTACACCGACTTCCACATAGACTCGGGGGGAGCGTCCACCTGGTACCACGTACTGAAGGTACATCGCCTGCGTCTAATTCCTAAACACAATACAGAACGTGCAATCCTTCCGGATGTTAGGAAAGTCCGATTCTGGGATGGATGAGATTATTCCGGAAAGGGCTGAGCATCTCGTTCTCAGCCTGGGGATTTTTACCAGATGTCGATAGAGTGTACATCGTCCTGATAGATCCTTCTCCATGTGAATGTTAATCTGCCGCTGACCGGCGGATGTGTGTTCTGCAGACAGCACCCATTCCCTCTGCGCTCGTTCACTAATGCCCCCTTGGGAGATGTTGTGCAAACATTTACAGGACTCTCTCCGGTAGCGATGGGGTCTTGCAGAACACAAAGCTTTTTCTTCATTCACATAGAGATTTAGCTGGGGAACACGTGGTTTAGGTTCCTGTTGTTCACACAATTTCACAGACATGTGGCTGTATTTGGAATTTGCTCCCTTCCCTCATGTGCCCCCCGACCCCGCTGGTGCGTCTTTTGTCCCCCGTGTCTCCCATTCCTGTGCTCATGTTCTCCTTTACCTTTTCTCCAAAGAAGACGCTAGAACGCTGGCTTCTTCTCCCTTTCTTTGGTCCGTGTATCTTTTTTTATTTCTAATGGAAATGTTCTGCTCCTGAATCTTCCTCCTGCATCTCATTCAGGGGGAGAAGATATTCTATCTCATCAGACCGGCTTCGGCAAACATTTCGCTGTACGAACGGTGGCAGTCGGCTTCAAACCACTGCGAGATGTTCTTTGCCGATCAGGTGGATAAATGTTACAAGTGCACCGTTAAACAAGGACAAACACTATTTATTCCGTCAGGTGAGAAGCGTCTTGACGTCTGATGCCATAAGGTTTTGGGGGATATTATTATTATCTTTTATTTATATAGTGCCAGCAATTTACCCAGCGCTTAGACTGGTGGGCCACGTGTAGAATATCCTCTGATTGATGGCGCCCGCCCTGTGACAGACCGCATCTCTGTACCCGCGCTGTAGAGTGTGCTCATACCCGGGTCACTCATTTTCTGTGGATCGGGTGCTATTCACCGTCAGGATAAACAAGCTGGACCTTGGCGTTGTGCCCCGGGGTGCATGGTGCTGGGCTTCATGGGTCATTACCGTCAGCCAATGCTATCGTTATTTACAGAAACTGATCTGTTAGTATCCGTGTCTCGGACAGTTCACCTTATAAGCTTTCTCTTCTTTAGGCTGGATCTACGCCACGCTGACCCCCGTAGACTGCTTAGCGTTTTCGGGGCACTTCCTCCACAGTCTGAGCGTCGAGATGCAGATGAGGTACGCCCCACGTTACACTTACTTTCCCGGCAGCTCATTTATAAGACAGAATTACAAGAGAAATTTGTGCTGTTTTTTTTCTTGGTTTTTGATGAAACTCACAGAGCGTATGAGGTTGAAAGAAGATTGAAAATAGTGAGCCTGACTCAGTTCCCAAACTACGAGACAGCTTGTTGGTACGTGGGAAGGCATCTTCTAGAGAAGTTCAAAGGTACCCTGACTTGTTAAGTCATTTCCACCCGTTAATCCCTTTTATTTGAAAGTGATCTGTTAAATTTAGCAATGATTTTGGAGTCAGAAATTGGAATAATTTTGGGGCCATAGTTACATTGTTACCACTGTGATAAAAAATTCTGCTCTAACTTAATGCCTTTTTTGAACTTATGAAAGAAAAAACGACATTAAAGTTAAACATTAAAATGTAGTTTATAATCTAGAATATATATACCATTTATGTAGAAGCTGATTTTGAATTATTCTGACCCCCATTCATGCCTTTATCAGTCTTTTTAGTGCTAATTCTGGGCATTTTCTTTTATTTTCCTTCAGCTTTGCATAAATCAGGGAAGCAGCCGGCGCCGCACCTCGTTCAAGCAGCCAAAATTCTGAACGGAGCATTTAGGTCGTGGACTAAAAAAAACGTAAGATTGTTTTTACTGCTACAGATTATATCCATGGGGGTTTTCTAGATAAATGAATAATAGCATAAATAATAATCCCAACCCCATATGATTCCACCCAAATTTCTCGCTATTATCTAGCAAAAGTCTTGTTTGGGGAGGACCTTTAAATAATTGCCGCTCTCTCACACCTCTGTACTAAGAGAGATGCATTAGGAAAGTAACTAAACCTTTCGTTCGGACTTCCGCGCCCGTCTGCCGCTCCCAGTCGCGTACCCCATGACATTCGCGTTACGGTTTATGTTTTAGGCCCTGCTGGAACATGAGGATGAACTTCCAGAACATTTTAAACCATCGCAGCTCATCAAAGACCTCGCCAAAGAAATCCGACTAACAGAAGTACGTTAACAGTTCCAATTGCCAAGGGGTTTACATGGCTGTTCTGGCTACTTGGGGTATTGGCCGGGGGCAGTCGGGGCTGGAGATTACCCGCACCAGCAGAAAGCACCAGCTGATTTTAAACATATCTACAGGTGTCCTTATCTTTGTTAATGCACGGCTTGTTATGTCCTTTTTACACATTGTACAGGGCTGCGGAATATGGTGTCGCTATAAATAATCATAATATTAGTTTAGAATATGGGAAGCATTGATCATACAGGACTCCGATTACCGCATAGAGATCTGAGCAGGCGGTGTATTAATACAATGTGGTATTTACAGAAATTGTTTCATTTTTATCTTGTTTTCCTGCAAATAATCTGATCTGTTTCCGCAGAGCCGTGCTCTATAACGAGCATTCATTCACAGGGTCGTACCTGAAATTTTAATAAGCCTTCCAAGTATCGTAACGTTTGGAAATTTATATACATTTTTACAGATCAGTAACTGCAGCCTCTTCATACCTGTAACCTCCCAAGAATATGAACTCCTTAACGCAGATAATCATGATCCATAGCATCACATTTCCAGCCTAAAAAGTACCTTTTCGCTTCGGATGAGCTGCAGAAATCTGTCTGTCTGTCAACGATCTGTCAACGATGTCTGTCTGCCGCCCCTTTATTACAATATTGTAAAAATAGTTTAAAAATCTAAAGGATTCTGCCCCAACTGAACTGGCAGGACAGGGAATCTCAATAAACTCAGCTGGATCCGTTTCTGGCCATCTGCACAGCGATCGGTTTATTCGGCAGAATTGTGCGAGCTGCCGGTGTCTTCCGGGTTCGGGATCCTGCTGGATCTGGGAGTGTTAGTGGAGTCAGATTTTCTGGAGTTTATCATTTTGTAGCTGTTTGGAAGATAAAAATCCCTCCATATATCTCCAGCTGGTTGGTGAAAGATGTATGAACTCTGTAGGTAGATCTACTTTAAACCGTTGTTTGTTTTCACGTTTTCCCAAAGAATGCATCAAAAGTAACCAAGCCAGATGCGAGTGCCAACGTGAACATGGAAGAAGACAGGGTGGTGGAGAAGACAGAAAAGGAAGAGCCTCCTTCTCCAGCTCCAGAAACCCCACCACCCGTGGAAAAGCCTCCAAAGAAAAAGGCCCCGAAGAACGAAAAGTTATTGAAACCTCCCAAGCCTCCAAAACTGGCCAAATTACCGAAAACGGAAAAGCCACCCAAGGCATCCAAGGTGCCAAAACCCCCCAAACCGCCTAAGGCTCCCAAACCTCCCAAGGATAAGGAAGGGGGGAAGAAGAAGTCCAAGAAGGCAAAAGAAACCCCAATTTCCCTTCCTACTACCCCTGACCTCGACCTTCTAGAGACTCATACCAAGGACACCCTTGTTAAAGTGGACACTCCAAAGAAAGGGACGGTTAGTGTGGCTTCTTTGTTCTTTGGGTAACGCAGGGTTGGTCAGTGGGGCATTAGATACTAGCCCAGGGGCAGATTAGATTCTCAGTGTCCATTTCATTTTTATACTTTGTTCCTATCACTCCATATCTGTGAGTGAGCCGTCCGTGGACGGGGCGAAGCATTTCCGAGCGGGCAAACTAGGGCCAAGTCGAACACAGAGCTCTGCACTTTCACTGGCTACCAAAAGTCAAGCAGGCCACAGGGGCAGGTAACTTGTGATGCCAGGGGTGATATGGTGAGTCCTTGTTATCTGCAGGGGCATCTCTCTGCTTCTCCTACACGCACTGCTCAGACCCCGGACAAACAGCTATATGTTATACGATACGACTATCCTAATATGTTTAGTCCTCAAATTCAAGTTATTTTTAGTTAGTTTTCATAGTAAGGAAATCAGAGGAATGCTGATCCAACTTTTTGTTGTATGTTTTTTTAGACTCCTAAAGAACAAATAAATGTCCCAAACAAGGAGGACACCCCAAAACAAAACGACCTGGATAAATTCGAAATCCAGAATAAATGCAAAACAGAGGCCAAATGGAAATATAAGGTAGAGGGGATTCACAACGTGGGGGGTGGGGAATTAATACTTAGAATTAACACATTGCCGGTGTATGGAACAGCCTTCCAGCAGATGTGGTAAAGAGCCACAAAGCGAACGGTCTAATGGATGCTCTTTATGTGAATTCCAGAGACATCCAGAGCTTTATGTCCAGGTTCAGCTATTCGGCAATGAAAGAATAATGTGCTTATCCGGAATATTCCGCCCATTAGTCTTTCCTGTGAACTTTCTTTCAGAACAGCAAACCCGATTCCTTGCTAAAAATGGAAGAAGAACACAGATTGCCAAAAACACCATTTTCAGCAAATAAGGACAATAAGTTCAAGTTTTCTTTCAACAAGAAACTATTTGGGTAGGTTTAAAAGAAGGAAGCGTTTCTTGTGACGGCAGCGCTCGTGCGACAGAATGATCTTAGCTATGGAGGCCTTGAGTGACGATCGCTCCAAAATGTTGTTTTTTTAAAATACGTTTGCTGGCGGATTATTTTACAGAAAGAGCTTTCCGGCCGTTTACCAAAAAGGAACGTAAATTCCTGCGCATGTCTGTGTGTCTGCATGTATTCTATCTCCATACTCACACGTGTACTCGTAAATTAATGTTTCCTCTCTAACTTTGCAATATTTATACCAGGGCCAAGGCGATCAAGACCCAGAACAGTCCCAGCATTTTTGGATCTCTGCAGAACTTTAAAGAAGATAAAGCCAAACCGATCCGAGATGAATATGAATACGTATCGGACGAAGGGGAGCTGAAAATCGACGAATTTCCTATCCGAAGAAAGAAAACCGCGGTGAAGAGGGAGCTGCCATGTAAGAGATATTCCTGTAAATAGAGAGGTTATTAAAGCTGTGATGTCACGCGGATTAGAACTATTCGGCCCGTCGAGTCCGCCGGTTGTCTTTGATGTGCGGAGGCTTCTTGTATCCGCACCCTGTGTGACGCGGGACTTACTGTCGCTGTGGGTTATGGGTTATGGGTTACGGGATAACACAATGCTTTAATGTATTCCAGTTTTGACAGAAAGTAAAGATATTCCACAGCCGCTTCCAGCAAAGAAAGCCAAAGTTCAGGAAAAAAAGTATAAGGTAAGTAACGCGTTACTCCCCGGCGGACCTTCCATCCCAAGGGAGAGCTGCATTAACACGCGACACACGGCACCGCTTATTCTGTGATGGCAGTAGTTTCATGCTGCACCGACGCCTTGGGGGAAGAGGTTTCTCTCGCTGTGGAAGACACCTCTCGCTCTACAAGGGCTGAAACCTCTGACTGGAGTTCATGATCTCTATTTATCTGCGATGTCATCATATGAAGAATGTAACCTAATGACTCTGATGTTCTAGAGCGATGACTCTTCTGATGAAGGCTCTCTTCACATTGACACGGAAGCGAAGCCCACCCGCAATTCCAAAGTCAAAAAGGAGACCGGAAGCTCAGCGGGAATTTTAGATCTCTTACAAGCAAGCAAGGAGGTCGGCGGTTTGGATTATAACGCTAACAGGTGAGCAAAAGTAACAGCGAAACTCACTAAAAGTACGGGATCGCTCAGCGTTCGAGACCCTCTGCAGGAGCAAAGCCACAAACCTCATTTGTACTGAGATTTAAAATACTGGCTCACAGCTATCAGTGATTTTTTAAATTAATTTCCCTGTAACATCCGTATCAGCCTTTGAAGGATATTTGGGTGGTTTGCGGATGAGGTCCCGTCTGGTTTGGGGATTCGTTGAGATTTAATGAACAAGGCATTTCTGTTCCCTGGGGCATTTTCCTTCCCAGGGTTCTTATCCTCCGGTAGAAAGCTCGGTTTCGACGGCCATTTCCCCCATAACCTCCTCTACGGGGAGTAGGAAGAGATCACGCTAAAGACTTTCACAACCTCAGCCGTGTCGGGGTCCGGGGGGTAACGGGCAGATGGGACGTTAATTATGTCTGCCTTTACAAAGTCTTTAAATCCGTGTGATCTACGCCGTATGCTTTAGGTAAATATTGTGCAGCTCTGGGTAAAGCGGGGTCTGCGTAAAACATTTTATCACCTCTAGCCCTGTCAGCGATCGCCCGATGGCAGCTTCATTCTGTCTCTATATCGGAATTAGCAAATATTGGGTTTTTTTTGTTTGTTGTATAAGTTTTATAGACACCTTACCTCCCAGGGCTTGACCAGAGGCCAGCCGTGCCACCTGCCTCGCACACCTCCCCTAAATACTTGTAACTTATTGTTAATTATCGTCCCGCAGTCAGCCGCCTGCGTCTCCAAGCACACAAGAAGCCATCCAGGGGATGTTATCAATGGCAAACCTGCCCTCCGACTCCCTCCTGCAGACATCTTGGAGTCCCAACCAAGCCAAGAACAACTCCATATCAGCACAAAACTCCAAGAAATCCGGCAACAAGAGCGCAGCCAAGCGAGCACCTAAAAAAACGGCCAAGAATAATATCACAATGGAGGACTACGACGAGGATCAGGATAACCTCGGGGCGTGTTTCAAAGACTCGGATTTCGGTGAGTCCCTCGATCTTTGGGGCATCTTATAAGAGGGTCTAGCGGAGCTTGTTGTTGTCTTAAGCATGTCTGTGTCTTACCTCATACAGAGACCCCACGTCCATAGTCTATAGCACCTATATATGTGATCCATACACTTACAGGACGCTGAAGTCATGAGCTTGTCGTGCTATATATTAGCAGTGATATGGGGGGTCTGTATATTAGCGGTGATATGGGGGGTC